>JADRCD010178476.1:16412-50565 GCA_019843815.1 Montemys delectorum
CTATCTATCTATCTATCTATCTATCTATCTATCTATCTATCTATCTACCTCCCTCTCTCCCTGACTCCCTTCCCCCCTCTCTCCTTTTGTTTCAGGCAAGAGGTAAAAAGTATGTTCCCATACATACTCATCCATAATGTGCTACCTCATCTTAGGCTCAATACAACAGAGAAAATTGATCTAGACAGCAAAGTACAAAACTATAAATGAAAGTAAAACTAGGTAGTGGTGGCACATGCCATTAATCATAATTCAGTAAGCAGAAGCAGGCTGACGTCTGAGTTCCAAGCCAATCTAGTCTTTAGAGGGAATTCTAGGACAGCCAGGGCTCTACAGAGTAACTCTGTCTTCGAAAACAAAATCAACCAACCAACCAACCAAACAAACAAACTAACAAACAAACAACCAGTTTCTCTTTATATGTCAACTTTAGCATGCATTTTGTTATAATGGAATGTTGGTTAAAAATATTAGGCTAGCCAAACTTTGGAGAATAATTTCTATGAGGTACAAAGGATTTGTTCCAAGTTTGACAAATGTGCCACACTGAGTGCTTTACTTACCTCATCTTGTGGCAACATCTTAGCCATAATGCATATAAAACTAAATGTAGGTCTTCAGTTCCTGTTTTGTAACAAAACTTTTGTCCCAACCCTCTTTGTTATGATGGTAAATTTAGGTAGAAAATTCCAACTTCCAGCTCTAGAGGTCATAAGAAAAGCCAGGTTTACTCAACCAATGCGTTTTATTTCCCTATGCAAAATATTTGTTCAAGCATGAGAATGTGCTCCAATTGTTGTTGAAGTTGACCTTGCTGCTATCATTAAACAGTGTCTTTTTGTCTCCGTTATTATTGTATTTCTAGAAGGTAAACTTGGAAGTCCTCAGAATCATTGAGAAATCTTAGCAGAAAGTAAAGTTAGGGGAGAGAATAAAACAAGAGACAGGGCCATGAGCTGTGAACTTCATGTCTCCTGAGCTCCAGCCTGCCTGAACCCAGCCTCGCCTGGATTTCTGCTTGTGTGAATCAAGACTGCTGCCCATCTGTTCTGTTTAAGCTACCTCAAATTGTATTTCTGCCTACCAAATGATTCCAACAAACACAAGTAAGAATAAATCCTGTCATTGTTCTGTGTTCCTACCAGCTCCCTACAGATTCAGCTAGGATAGTCACACTACTTCAAGTCACTTTTAACAGAGAGGACAGGGATAGGTAAGGTGTGCAAGATTTAGGATTAGCAAATGCAGAAACATGACCAGTCAGAGACAGCCATTAGAGGAGCTAGACAATTCCAAAGCCTTCCTTCACCTGTTGTTCTGATGTTAGGTGACACTTAGATGTCCTTTCTTTTCTCTTTAACTTCCCTATTCCCCTGCTTTGTGAAATGAAATGGCCTATTAAAGGTAAGGTTTGAAATGATGTGTTTTGGAGTTGGGGAACCCTGCATTAGATAGAGTTCACCCTTGATCATTCTTAAAACAGTTCTCCCTAGGTCAGTTGCTATGCTTCTCAGAATCTAGTCTCTCACCTGCAAGACAGACCAAGATGAGCTGTTTGCCTGGCTTCTAGATTCTGAGGAGGTAAGGTGTCATGTGCCACCAACACATAGCGTAGAAGCAGGTGCTCAATAAACTGTAGTATCCACCAGCTATCACAGGAATTGTTATGAACATCCAGTAGACATTTATCATCTATGAGACGATGGTCGTTTGATGCTCAAAAGAAGGAGGGACTTACTGTTCCAACCCAATTATTCGCCAGTTTCTCACTTTTGTTTTATACATAACAGAAGAATGAGAGAATAAAACCTGTGCATATCAAACACCATAACTTAAGAGCACAGGCATAAGAACTCTGTTGTGCAGACCTAAACTTGCATCCCCTGAACACAGCTTTCAATGATGCCTGGGATGAAGTACTCTTCAGTGTTTATTGGAAGGATTATCTAAATCCACTCCTTTACTATGGAGATATGAAAATACCAGTTTAGAGAAAGAATTACAAGAAACTATCCAGCTCTGCTATCCTAGTCTACTTTGAATGTCCATTATTAGGAACAGTTCCCTGATGAGACTCGATTTCATAACTGCAGCAGCTTTATCCAAGACAGACAGGCAGGAACCATTGCTCCAATCATAGGTAAGTGAACAGAGAAGCAATAGAATAGCCCCAAACCCAAAACTTCAGCCCTAAGCAGTCTGCATGTTGTGGAATACAAAGCCAGACTCCATTTCCTTTGGAGGCCTGCTGCTCAGCTCACTACCACTTCTCCTCCCTTCTCTTCCATTAACTACACTAAAGTAAGACAACATTTTTTCTTTCCCCCAAGAACATAAAAATTGAGTTTATTTTGGTCCTGATTTTAGTTGCCAAACATGTCTAGTCTGTATTTAAAGGGTTATCAAAACCATTTAGAGGAAGAGGGGAGAGATAAGGTTTTCTCTTTCTTCTCTCTTCTTTTCTTCTTCTTTTTTTTTTTTTTTTTTTTTTTTTTGCTTGAAAAAATAAAATGCTCTCTGCAGAATCATTTTCTTTTCTATGTTGCTCTACTACCCAGACCTCTGTTTCCTTATCCACAAACCCGGGCAGTCTCATAGGCTTCTAATGTGGAGCAATTATTCTCCTTGAGTCCTTTATTAACATCATCTGCCATCTTCAGCATCCCTGCCATTCACTTGGGCTTCACTGTCCTTGCCATTATTTTGTTTAGGAGATGAAGAGCTAACTAAATATCCAGGCTTCAAAAAATCTTGGTGTGCAAAGTTTTGCATAACACCTCTGCTTTCAGATGGACAATTTCCTGATACGGGAACTTAGGATCTTCCACTAATTCTAATATTCTAGTGCCCACACACCGTTGGCCAGATGCAATTTGAAAATTTCAGGTACTTGAACGAAATCTGAAGGATGCTGTTGATCTCAGATGCTCAGATGTGAAAATGAGTCACCTGAAATAGGCAGAAGGTTCTGGAAGTCCAAAATACCCACAGTCTTTACAGGTCCATCGACATACCTATAGCAAAGAACTGACCTGTGTTTTTCCTAATAAAAGCCATGTGATGGTGGCAAGAATGGTCACAATGCAGCCCTGGGCCTTGAGGTTTGCCTTCACTTGAGGGCCCTCCAGAAGAGCAGCCTACAACAAAAGCAAATGGAAATTGCTTCTCCGGCAGGACTGGAAATATCAAATGCGGAGCGTGGTGTAGCCTTTTAATCCACAGGGTAGCAAAGTAAAGGTCAATTACCTCACTTAGAGAAATGAAAGGCATGTAGTAAAAGTCAAATAGATACGGCTGTTAGATAATGTATTTCAAGCATGAAAATGAGGATTTTTCTATTGCAGGGTTATATTTAATGCCCTGGTAAACACAAGAGCTTTATGACAAAGAGGGAGATATGAAGCTGACAGGGAATCTGCCCGACAGAGTGCCCTCTGCTCGATGTGTGGGTCAGTGTGGTCATCACTGATTAGTGTCAGGACCCTGCTGGGAAGCAGGCAAACCAACTGCAGCCATCAGAGTCCAAGGAACAGGTGGTGCTGTGTGTAGATAGAGGTTTAAAACTATGAAGACACCTTCTACAGTTCCATCCCAGTCTCCCTGTCTCTGGGTTGTCTGACCTATGATCCTTGTCCCTGGGCTTTACTCCTCTTCTGACATACTTTCTGTGCATCTGACACAGGATGAGCAGCAGCTCTGCTTCCCAGGATGGCTGAATAAAGTGTAAAGGTCTTATGTGTCCTGCCCCCCAACTATGACTCTAGTCCAAGGTTATTCCTCCACTCTTTCTGCTCCAGAATTGAATTTTCCCTTCAAACAGTATTAAGGGGCATCCTTCCTGGTTTCTGCATCTGTGGGTAATCATATTTGGATTATTAGGTTTATCATTCTGATCACCCTAAAGCACCTACTTGCTAAATCTGTGGTCATGTCTCTGCCCTGGTTAGGCCTTCTATTTTTCACTCTATCAGAAACCTCCTCAGAGTCACAGGCAGTGTGCTAGGCTTGGATCAAGATATGTTTCTGCTGTTAATTCATGCTATTTTACCTGAAGAAACATCATGAGTTTCTTGGTCACTGTATCAGAAGACACAGCCCATTAGGCATGGTCTCCCACTTCCTTCAGCCACACCCACCTTTGTATCCCGTATAATAAGATTGCAAAATCATTTGCGTTCTGTTTATATTTTCACAACAAGCATTGACATTCAGTGAGGATATTCACTTAGAAGCTATTTTTGTATTGATTAATGCTGTAAAATTCACTTGGTGGCTCTGTCAGAAGTATCAACATGTGTGTCTAATAAAATGTGGGATAGAATTGATGACCTTTGTTCTAGAAATGATACTTTGGTGAACTTCTCATCCATGATTCCTTGTTCTCAGGAAAGCCCCACCTGTGGAATATAATCTAAAGGCAGTTATGGAGTAGCCCAAAGGCAGATAAGCAGATGAAATCTTTCTGTTTGAGTTGAGAAGTTTTCTGGTTGGTTGGTCATGTAAACTTGTGTGTGTATGTGGGTGTGTATGTGTGTGTGTGTTGAAGATGTAAATTTCTGAGGATCCTGAATACCACCAACATATGAGAAATAATTATAGAGTTTCTTCATCACTTGCTCATAGGAAATTAGGAGAGTCCGTGAGAGAGGATGAGTGTGGCCATTTCACCTCCTTTAGTTGGAGAAAATGTATAGCAGAGGTGTCAAGGCTAAGCTTGGTGCTTACCAACTGTTCTAGATTTTGGAGTTGTAAAGATGTTGTGATGGAGAAACAGAGAGAGTTGAGGAAACCTTCTATTGGATAGGGCATATAAGAATGTCTCATCATCTCCAGATAGGAGGGAGAATATCCCTTACAAAAATTCAATTTTCCAAATCATTTTTATGTTGATCATTAGGGGACTTGGGAATTCTCTCAGAGGTTTTATGATGTTTCTGTAGATACACAATAAGGAAGCCATTGTGGAAGAAGTGGCAGTGACTGGATATGTCTCCAGGTATTCATAGAGAAGTCCATTCGCATTGGTACTAGATGAAGCCTTCTGGGAAATTTGCATTACATAGTAATAATGCTCATCATTTAACTTCTGTGTAGTACTTCAATGTCCCTTGTGCTTTCCACCAAATGTTGTTAAACTTAATGACTTATTTTTAGGGAACTATGTGCTCACAACTAGGAGAAAAAGTATGAAGCCAGAAGCTTGACGAACCCCTTGTATTATAGAAGAATGGGCTAGGAGAACAGATTCCACATCTCTGAAGTCCAAGGACTTCAAGTGCCCCAGCAGAGCTGTAGTTTCAGTTCTCGGGTCCAGCATGTTATTCTGCTTGGGGATATACTAAACTTGAATAAATGAGTATCAGCTATAATTATTTAAGGATAGGTAGGCTTTTCTCAGATAGTTTAGGACGGACAGGCCTGTGATCATGAAGCAAGAGTAGAGAACAATTTTCACAGGCATTCAGGATAGAATTTGGGAAACAGCAAGAGGGAACAGGAGGTATCCAAGACAAAGAAAGCCTAGAAATTGTTTAACAGATTTCACTCTAGGTACTATGCCTACAAACACATTAAAAGTTTGCATGTGGGAATTGATGTAGTTGCACATATCTTTACTTCCAGAGGCAGAGACAAGCAGATATCTGTATGTTCAAAAACAGACTATATAGTGAGTTCTAGGCCATCCAGGGATACACAGAAAGGCTCTGTCTAAAACAGAAAAATCCCATGTTATATAAATTGAAAAATATAATAAAGATTTAAGATAAAAACAGATTTCAAGACAGATGAAAAGTTCACTAGAAAGTGCTAAAATAAAGTAATAGTGAATTTGTAGGCAGTGCTGTAGAAACTCTTTAAAATGGAATACATAGAGATATGGGTAAAGAATAGTGAAATGTAAGCCAGCCTCAACTGACCCTGGGTATGTAGTTAGAAAAGCTATGTCCCTGTAGGGACAAAGAGAACAACAAGCAGAACATGTAGAGAAAAATGTCAAAAATATTGTAATTTTTATCAAAAGCAAGAAATGTGATAAACTTCAAGCATTAGAAATGGCAAATGTAATAATCCAAGTATAAAGAAAATTATAGCAAAACTTCACAAACAAACCACCCCAAATCTATGACAAAGAACTCTCTAAATGTAGGAAGAGGAGAGATGACACATTGTGCTCAGGTATCTCCTTGGAAATATTACAGCTGTGAAGGCAGCGAAGCATAAGAAAATTAAGCAAGTTAAAAAAAAAAAAAAAAGTAAATGTGTCAATTGAGAGTTCTTTACTCAATAAATTAACTTTAAAAGATAAGGAAAAACTGAAAACAGGTTCAAAGACTCAAATGCTTCGATATTTCTTTCCACATTAAGCAAGGTTAATGGATGTTCTCTAAGTTTTGAGGTAGAAAGAGGAGAGGAGCAAATGGACACACACACATACACTGAGGACAACTCACTGTGTGAGCTATGCTATTTGACATGTGCTGTAAAAACATAAAGGTAAGAGAACTGGGATTATACAGTGAATAGCTACCCTATAGCTGGAGTGGTATGACAGCACCTGAATTCAGTGTAGGATGACACGAGTGTTGTCACCTACGTTAAAGCAATCCCCAAATATCAAACCAAAAAGGAAGCTGGTGAAGGGCATAGAGAAGATCCCCAAACAGTTCACCACTATGAAGAATGTAAAAGGGAGTGGAATGGAACTAATAGAAAGCAAATAAGATGTTAGATTTAAACCAAATCTAGTAATAATCATATTGGATGTAAATTGTGTGAATACTGTAGTTAAGACACGTATTTAAAAATAGACTGATGTAGGTTGTCTAGAGTCAGGTCATGTTAAAATCTAAAAAGGAAGCTGAAATGGGGCAGTGAGTCAGACACAGCAGGTATCTGGACAAAAACCAGGGGAAAGAGGGGAATTTAACAATGATAAAAGATTTAATGGATCAACAAACAAAATAGTCATCACCATTTATACCATTAAAGATGGGAGCTTCAGCATGTTTCTTAAAGCATCTGTTTCTCTTTTCTTTAGAAACTGACACTCATCCTAGAAGTCTAACATTCACATGGATATGTGAGGCCTAAAATGGCCAAAGCAATTCTGCAAAAAGAGCAAAGATTGGAGACTAACTCTCTGTTACTCCATGACTCATAAAGCAGCATTAGTTAAAACAGTGTGATATTGGTGTAAAGATAGATTAGAGAACAGAAGTGTCCAGAAATAGACACACACACACACACACACACACACACACACACACACACTCACACATGGATAAGTGATTTTTTTTCACAAAAATGCAAAGGCATTTCAGTAGATAAAGGGTACTTTTATTCCAACACTAAGTGGGTCTAGAATAGTTGGTCACATAAAAATGGATTTCTATCTATAACATTTGAAAAATGATTTAAAAGTTGATCTTACAATTAAATATGAACACCCAAAACTTATCAGAAGAAAACACAGATAACATTGAGTTGGAAAACACATTGCAATTATAACAGTAATCCAATCAATTTATAAGAACAAATTTTGAAATTGAAATGATCCTTTCTCCAAAAGATTATGTTCCACACATATGCCAAACACACTAACACACACACACACACACACACACACACACACACACACACACACGAAAATGGAAAAAAGAAAAAGAACCATGTTAACAGAAAAAATGCCAAAGTATAGTCTGAAAAGAAGTATTTGCAAGACACATTGACAACAAAAATGTATTCAGAATACAAATCTAAATCACAAGAAGACAAACAAAGTATGTAATATGTTTATTTTTGCATGTATAATATGTGTTGTATATGCATACTCATGTTCATATGTGTGAGTTCACATATTTATGGGGGTACATGTGTGTGTATGTATGTGGAGGCCTAAGGCTGATATCAGGAATTTTCCTCTATTGTTCCCCCTCTTCTAGTAAAGTAGGGTCTCTCAGACTTCCCAGTAAACTGGACTAACAGGCAAGTCATTTAACTGGGTCCTGGAGATCTAAAATCCAGTCTTCACACTTGCTTGGCAAAAGTTTTAGTCACTAAACAATCTACCTAGCATGAATTTATTTAAAAAATAAAGAAAAAATGATTGTAAAAATTGTTAAAGATTTTAAATATTAATCAAGAAATTACATGGAAACTCAGAAAATGAAAGAGACTCACTGCCATTAATTTTTTTTTTTTTGAGACAGGGTTTTTCTGTGTAGTTTGGGCTCTCTTGGAACTTTCCCTCTGCCTCCTGGGATTAAAGGCATGCCCCACCACTGCCTGGTGCCATTAACCATTGTTAAAGTGCTAATAAAAATCACAGTGTAGAAGCAGTAAGATGGCTCGGTAGGAAAATAGACTTACTGTGAAGCCTGATGCCTTGAGTTCAATCCCTGAGACCCACATGCTGGAAGAAGAGAACTCACTTTTAGAAGTTATCCTTTGACCTCTACATTCATGTTGTGCCATGTCATGTACCTGTATGTCCGCGTATGACCTCACGTGCACAAACACAAAAATGTAAATGAAAAATTTAAAACACATTTTGGTGGAAACATAATCTATTATAGTTAGTTTAGGCAATTGTGGGTCATTTGACAACTTGACATGAGTGCTAGGACCTGATTCTGGTCCTCTGCCAGGGCATCAAGCAGTTTTAAATGGTGAACCATTTCTCCTGTCCCTCCTTCCTTCTTAAGCCTCTGTTAAAAAAAAAAATCAATGCAAGACAGTTAAGATGTATGTATGCTTCCTGCTTGGGACAGAAACCTGTATAGAATAGCCAAGTCTCCATTCAGTGTACAGACCCTTTACCCATTAGGTCTGTATGACAGGGCTGATCTATCATAGGGACTTGATGTCATTAAAATTTATTAAGCCCCATAGTGTGCTAGACATAGAGAAAACAGATAAAAGTCATCATTTCTGCTTAGCAGCCCTTTGTAAAAGACTAATGAATAAATATATGTATTCAATAGATCAAGAGAACAACATACACTTTAAAAATTTATAAATATTTAATCAAGATTTCGTACAGTAACTGACAAACAAACTTCTTGGAATACTAAAAATGGATTCTAAATGACTGAAAATTACAGATTCACAACTTTCATGGGCAAAATGAAGCGAAGGGTCTTAAGATGGGCACTTCACTCTTATGCTATGTTATTTCTTGGAAAAAAGTTTTAAAAATCAGGACACATTCCTAAGAGACAATGTGCTAATCTCTATCATTTCAAGCTCTCTATTAAGTGTGGAAGGGTTTCATTTTATTTTAGTAGCTTTTGTGTCAATATTTTGGGAAGAATTTGAAGTATGAATTCATCCTTTTATTTTAAGTGCTTTTATATATAAGACCCCCTCCCCCTCTCTCTCACACACACACATGCACACACACACACACACAAACACACACTGACACACACACACACACACAGATCTTTATAAGAAGAGAAGCTCTGTCTATAGACCTATGACCCTTTCATGTTAACGTTTGTCCTTTGAAACATCATCACTGACTCTGTACCCCTCTGTTCTTAACGTTAATTTTAGCTCTAAATTCCCAGGGCTCTGGAAAGAATATGTCACAGCAAACTTTGCAACAGATTTTTGGGTCTATGTTTAATTAAAAGTGCCCTTACATCTGCTCAGATGCCATCCTGAAAACTGTCTTCTGAGATATGAGTGATGACCTGCAACTTCAAGTCCATTTCTGTAGGTAGTGTTCCATAGCAACGGCTGCCAGCTGGTACCCTGCATGCTCCTCCCTACTGTGCCCCTAAAAGGGAACGATTTGTCCTGTGGGAGGTCTAAAATTCTGGGGATTAAATTACCTTCTGAGTGGACGTGGTTTCAATACCATTCAAAAATATTACTTAACTCCCTGCTAGATTTCTGTGTCCCCCTACACTATCAGAATTATCCAGGTTAACTGCAAAAGAGCTTGTGTCAACTGCTTCTGTTACACAGAACAAACAAGGGTAGCAGAATGTTTATCTGTCATCAGCTTACTGGAGAGAAAAACGAGAACGTACTTTGACACAGTGGGGAACATAGTACATTTGTGAACTGAAAGAAAATTGAGGTTCTGTTGAATTGTTTATGGCTGCTGGAGAAACAAGAGAGGTTAATTTCACATTGGGTAATTCTTTGGAAGGATGCAAAATAAAATACTATTTAAACACAATAATGGTGTGCTAAACATAATGGTAGTGTGCTTAAAAAAAAAATCTACCCTCCCCACAAGAAAAATAAACTGAATGTGGTTTTAAACCTGTAAAATAGATATTAAATTTTTATGAATTCAGATCCCAAGGGATTAGGTTAAATGGTTGTTACAAATTATATCACATGCCAAGTGGCATATACAAAAATATGCAAAAATATGATAGTTCATTGAAGATTCTGTCTATCCTGTATTATAGCTAAACTTGAATTTGTATATTTATAGGCATCATTAAATCACAAATAGTAATTGGCTGTAGAAGATGCATATGTAAAAATATGCTGGTTTACCTATATGCAAATGAATACATATATTCTATGTGCATTTTTTATTATCCCTTAACTTGTTGAAAATTCTGGAATCCAGATGTTTCTCATGGGTCCTGTCCTGCAAAAAATAATTAATGTCCATCCCCAGTACTCTGTTCCCAGATTGGTAATCCTTTGATTATATTTCATTGCAAATATTAGAATTCATAGAAATTTATAAATTTTCTATTTGGGGGGAAGCATAGTTTCTACTTCAAGCTAGCATTTAATGAGTGAAGACAAGATTCTGGGGTTGGCTTAGACCATTGTAAATAATCTTTACAGAAGAACTCCTCTCCAGGAGTCAAGACAGTCCAAGGGGTCTCAGGGGTCAGTTAATTCAGCACTTTCTAGTAGAAATATAATTCATGTCACAGATCTAACCTAACCATGTTGATAAGTTTAAATGTTCTACCAATCTCTATTAAAATTCAGTAGGTAAAACTAATTTTAACAATGTGTTTAAGCTAATATACCTGAAGCAAATTTTCAATATATATTCTAATGTTTCTTAATAAGCACCTACACTTGTACATGGTATGAAGATGGAGTATATGTCATTGATAATACAAGTGCTATATTTGTGAAATTATCTTTCTGAAATGGACAGAAGGCATACCACTATAAGCCACTCTATTCTTTTTTTTTCCTCAAGAAATTTTAGGGTTATTTTTAATGCTTAGTCATTTTTTATTGGATATTTTATTTACATTTCAAATGTTATCTCCTTTCCTGATTTCCGCCCCCAGAAACCTTCTATCCTGTAACCTCTCCTCCTGCTCCTATGAAGGTGTGCCCCCACCTCCTTACCTACTCCTGCCTCCTGACACTCACATTCTCCTACACGGGGACATCAAGCTTTTATGGCACCAAGAGCCTCCTCTCCCATTGATGCCTGACAAGGCTATCCTCTGATACATATGTGGTGGAGCTATGGGGTCCCGCCATGTGTACTCCTTGGTTGGTGGTTCAGAGCCTGGGAGCTCTGGTTGGTTGATATTGTTCTTTCTATGGGGTTGCAAATCCCTTTAGCTCCTTCAGCCCTTTCTCTGACTCCTCCACTGGGGACCCTATGATCAGTTCAATGATTGGCTGTGAGCATCTACCTTTGTATATGTCAGTCTCTGACAGAGCCTCTCAGGAGATACCTATATCAGGCTCCTGTCAGCTTGTACTTCTTGGCATCCACAATAGTGTCTGCATTTGTTGACTGTACATGGGATGGATCCCCAGGTTGTACAGTCTCTGGATGGCCTTTCCTTCAGTCACTGGTCCACATTTTGTCTCTGTATTTGCTCCAGTGAATATTTTGTTCTCCCTTCTGAGAAGGATCGAAGCACCCACACTTTGGTCTTCCTTCTTCTTGAGCTTCATGTAGTCTGTGAGTTGTATCTTGGATATTCTGAGCTTTGGGGCTAATATCCACTTATCAATGAGTGCATACCATGTGTGCTCTTTTGTGATTGGTTTACCTCACTCAGGATGATATTCTCCAGATCCATCCATTTCCCTAAGAATTTCATAATTCATTGTTTTTAATAGCTGGGTAGTACTCTATTGTGTAAATGTACCACAGTTTCTTTATCCATTTCTCTGTTGAAAGACATCTGGGTTCTTTCCAGCTTCTGGCTATTATAAATAAGACTACTGTAAACATAGTGGAAAAGTTCCTGAATAAAACACCAATGGCTTATGCTCAAGATCAAGAATTGACAAATGGGGCCTCATAAAGTTGCCAAGCTTCTGTAAGGCAAAAGACACTATCAATAGGACAAAATGGCAACCAATAGATTGGGAAAAGATCTTTATGAATCCTACATCCTATAGAGGGCTAATATCCAGTATATACAAAGAACTCAAGAAATTAGACTCCAGATACTCAAATAACCCTATTAAAAATGGAGTACAGAGCTAAACAAAGAATTCTCAACTGAGAAAACTCGAATGGTTAAGAAGCACCTAAAGAAATGTTTAACATCCTTAGTCATCAGGGAAATGCAGATCAAAACAACCCTGAGATTCCACTTCACACCAGTCAGAATGGCTAAGATCAAAAACTCAGGTGACAGCAGATGCTGGTGAGGATGTGGAGAAGGAGGAACGCTCAGTGGAAGGAGGAATTCCAGTGTTGGTGGGATTGCAAGCTGGTACAACTCTTCTGGAATCAGTCTGGCGGTTTCTCAGAAAATTGGACATAGTATTACCTGGGGACCCAGCTATACCACTCCTGGGCATAGCCCAGAAGATGCTCCACTATGTTCACTCTATTCTTTAAAGGGAAATTAATGATATCTGTCGGATTCAGTAAACATCAAAAACAGCACATTGCCTGATGTGGTACAATGGTTCAGTAAACGGGAAGAGGAGGATGGGATATGGATGATCCTTGGGGATGAAAGTTGAGAAAGAGCTTTCAACACTCAGTTGAGGGCTGATCTATACCCTGATGGAGACACTGCAAACTGCTGTTAACTTCCCTTACAGAAGTATAGGTGCACGTTAATGGGAAAATGAAATGTAGTATCAACACATTAACTTATTTCTTCAACGCATTTGAATGAAATCTTTTAAGTGAAACAAAGACATTGAAGGTTTTCACTGAAATACTATTTGTAAAAGAAATGGAAAATGACCAAATGTTTAATCCTGAATGAATAGTTTAAGTATAGAACATGGAAATTAAAATTTGGAATTCAAAATGATGTGTGCTATAAAAAAAATTATAACAAATGCATGGATGTGATTGATGATGATGTGGAAGATAATTTGCAAAAAATAACTCTAACAGTAGTAGGCTTTAATGTTGTTATATCATATTTTAAATAAAATAAGTAGAAGCAGCTTATTCCAGAAACATGTCTAGATTCCTCTTGTTTCCACTAATTAAATGTTTGTTTATGGCCTATTTTCTGTTGTCTTCTTTATTGGACACTGCCAGGAGGCAAAACTAAGGGAATGGCTGCACTTTTCTTTCCCTAAGATAGTACCAAACAACATGAAACATTGGTGAGCAAAAGCATTAGTAATTATTATCTTATCTTGCTTAATAATAAAAGCCAAGTGATGTCCCAGGAAATATGTATGCATAACTGTATGAGATGATTAAATGCTGCATGGAATTGGGCTCAGGTAAGAGGCAAGACAGAAAAGGATGATCCCTATGAGATGGGGCCTCATGCTGGAGATTAGCTTTTCACTTTGAAGGACAGGCAATTTTGTATAAATGGCAAGAGAGGATCCATACTGCAAAAAGTGGGAGAGTAGATGAAAGTGTGGGGGGAATAGAATTAATCATGAGAGACTGGGATCATTAACAAATTTCCTTTTTGGAGGGAAAGATGGTGGGTTAATTATTCATTCTACTTAATTACTGTTTATTAAGTGATAACTGTAGTTCAGTAAGCAGATGAAATTTGGCATGGCGAAATAAGGAGTTTCTGATACAAATCAAATCTCCTTTATTCTGAATGGTGACTGTAGTGGGCTGGATGCTGGTCCTTCTGAAAGTCTGCCTCTCACAGCTTCTTTACCCTTACACTACAAGGACACTCTACTCCCTTAACTCACTGAGGTGCAATTCTGTGTATTTGTACTCATAACGGGGGTTTTCTTTTTCTTCAGAAAATAACACACAGAAAATAAACCTTTCCTTCGGCCTTATTTTGTTGAAATTAAAATTCATTAAATGTCATTTTTGAAAAGTTTTTTTTGTATTAATTTCTGTTTACAAAAAAAAAAGTTTTATTCTAATTCTTTGGAAGTGCAGTATAGAATTCTCACAATGGATTTTGATAAATGTCCCTTGGGACTCCAGGATCCAAACTTCCCTGTGAAAAATGAAAGTAGCAGAGAGTAGCACTGAGTAGTGGCAGAATGAAGAGAGAAGCGTCCCTAAGACTCAGCAAGTTCTGAGCTCATCCTCAGGAGACCAACCCAAATCAAAACAGATTGCTAACGGAGGTACAGAAGCAAACAAACCTAAAAGGCCTTGCGATTTTTGTCTGCCCTTATTCTATTTTTGCTCAAAATGAAAACAGCTTCATTTGCCTTGTGATTTACAGTTTACAAAGTGTTTTAACATATACCCTATGTTTAAGTTTCACCACAACTATGAGATTGTTAAAAATATATCTTTTCTGATTCTTTGAGAATTTAATACAGTGCATATTGATTGTGTGAGATTTTATCAATGGTGTCAGAGTCTAAGAGGCAGAGGGACCCAGTCATCCTCCCCACCCCAAGCAGTAGGGAAGGTGGCTTAGAGTCAAATCTCTTGTATTTGTTTACCATCTGTTTCTGGGATAAATACCATGACCAAAAGCCACTGCAAAAGGGTTTGGTTAACAGTCTACCATGGTGAGGGGAAGAGAGTGGTAAGGACAGAGACCCATGCAATAACAGAGACAGGAACCTGAAACAAAACTGCCTTCTGGGTCTTTCCTCATGGCTCAGCCTGCTTGGTTATTAAACCCAGGACTTTCCTAGGGGTGGTAGTGCCCACAGTTGAGTTCTCCCACATCAAACATTATTCAAGAAAATGTTCCATATACTTGTTTACAGGCAATCTGATGAAATCATTTTCTCAATTGAGGGCCCCTCTTCCCAGATGGCTCCAACTTGGGTGAAGTTGACTAAAAAAAAAAAAAAAAACAAACAAACAAAAAAACAAAACGCAGTTCCTGCTCAGGACCATGTGCCTGGCTCCATTTGCTCAAAGTTAACATACATGTGTATTTATTATTCTGTCAGATCCCTCAGTGAGGTAGTAGTGGAATGAAGAGTAACTGGTAAGCATCTAGCCTTCTTGTCATGAAGCCAGTAAGACAATTCTGCAGGCACCCAGGGTTTTAGGCAGTTATGTGTATTTCACAACTGTATGTCTAGTCAACCTCAGTCCAGGCATGGAGTGAAGGTATTCCAAAAGAACATGGGAGTCCTCTCCAAATCTACCTGCCAACACATCTAGACTCTCCTCCATTCCAGTTACTACATTGAGTAAGATATTAGCTTTTTTTTAAAAAAAAAAAAGCAAACATCACTGATGTGGAAAGATCATGGCACATAGACTGGGTAAAAGTTAGGAGAGAACAAGAGAAAAAGGGAGATGAAGAGTGAGGAGAAGGGAAAGGGAAAAAGGAAGAAAGAGTCAGAAGGAAAAGAGGAGTAAAGGAGTGCTCCTAGGAAAATTGAGAGTAGCCACTGTAAGTCCTGTGAGTGGGTTAGCCAAGGAAACTACAGAGCTAAGAGGCCTGGGTGAGAGAGAGGCGGAGCTGAGACCAAGCTTGCAACTTCCTGGGACTCTGCTTCCTTGTTGCTGTCATATTCAAACCAGCCTGTTCTCCTTGAATGTACCATAGACCCACTAGTGACCTAAGATTCTACCAAATAGCTTTCACAGAAGCCAAGATGCTAACTTGATATGGCGCTACAATTATTAAAATAGTAAACAGTCTTTCATGGGGTTGTTACAGATGATTTTTTTTCTCCTCCCATACAAACATTGTTTTCTGAGTGTCAAAAATGATCTCAGCTTTCAGCAGAGTGAGGAAGTATTGTCTGTAGGGACTAAAATATTTGTTTTTCATAGCCATTTCCAGAACTGTTCATCTTTTCCTTCCTGGAGCTGTGAATTCCCATAATGCAGCACGAGAACTTAATTATCTTTAACAATGATGTAATGAATAAAATACTTAAAGAATTAAGCGAGAACATCCACTAAAATTAGGTATATGCACAGTGTATATTAATTGCTCACAAAGCTAATGTTCTTTTGCCCTTTTTGACAATCATGGTCAGAAAAATTGACATTTACTGATGATCATATCTTAAAGAAATATCTAAATTCCTTGAGCAAAAACTCAAAAAATATTAATTGATCCTTACACTCTAAACAAATTAACACAAGACCTTATATATAGTCCACACACAGTAAATATTATACAGTCTCTACTGATGATCTGAGTACATTAGAAATGCAAACTAAACTTCAGGAGCATTATTTAATTTTGCAAATACTTTAAAAATTAAAATATTTATGCATTGTTTATGAATTAGAAATTACCTGTCATCCATTATCATATAAATTAAATTGCTTGATTTCTCTGCCCCAAATCTTCCAGTAGATTCTCAGTCCCTCAAATTATCCTATAAGATCTAATAATATGGCATTTATCCAACACCCTACCTAAATTTTAACTCTCTCCACCTAACCTTTCTCTTTAGGATCATGTCCCTTGCTGTTTCTCCCTTAGACACACTTCCCTCTAGAGATTTGTACACTTTATCTGCTCACATTCTATGCTTCCTGCCTGATAGTCTACCCTTGCTACCCCTTCTAAATTTGTTATATTCTTATCTTTTCCTTTTATTCTGATTTATGGTATCACTGATTAAAATTATGATATTTGCTTGTGTGATCGTAACAACTTCTGACATATCTTATATCCAGTAAAGCGTCTGAGAATCCCACAGAAAAATCAGTGTTTTCTTATCAATCTTCTGGATAGTGTAACCCAAGAGGTACAGACTCAGACACTTCCAGTGTCAAGACAAGTATGGTGGGATTGAGATCCATGTGGAGTTCAGGCTCCATAAGAATGTTTTTAAATAAAACTATAACTAAAACATCATGTTCCTTTCTCTGTTGGGGCCCTCAATCCTTCCCCCAACTCTTCTATAGTAGTCCCCTGAGTCCCACTCAATGTTTGGCTGTGGGTCTCTGTATCTGTTTCAGTCAGCTACTGGATGGAGCCTCTCAGAGGACACTTATGCTAGGTTCCAGTCTGCAAGCATAACAGTGCCATTAATACTGTCAGGGATAAGTTTCAAGTTGGGCTGGTTATTGGTTGGCCATTCCTTCCGTTTCTGCTCCATCTTTGTTCCTGAATTTCTTGTAGATAAGACAAAATTTGGGTCAAAAGTTTTGTAGGTGGGTTGATATCCTTATTCCTTCACTGGGGTCCTGCCTGGCTACAGGAGGTGGCATCTTCAGGCAAGAAGACCAACAGAATCAATTAACCTGGACTCTTGGGGGCTCTTAGAGATTGAGCCACCAAACAAAGAGCATAAAAGGGCTAGACCTATGACTCTGGCACATGTGCAGCTCAGTCTTCATGTGGGTCCTTGAACAACTGCAACAGGGACTGTCCCTAAAGCTGTTGCCTATCTGTAGAATCAATTCCCCTAACTGGGCTGTCTTGGCTGGCCTCACTGGGAGAGGAAGTACCTAACCCTACAGAGACAGGGTTGGGGGTGGGGGATACCCAGGGCACACTCCTACCCTCTCAGAAGAGAAAGAGAGAAGGGATGGAGGGATGTGAAGGGGTATCTGGAGAAGGGTAGTGATCCAAATGTAAAATGAATAAGTAAATGAATGAAAAAATCACCACCAATAACAACAATAACACAAGGAAATCACATTGACTAATTAGAATGCATCTAAGAGCCACAGCATGGCCAAGTACTTCTGTTCTGCATGATCTCAATGGTGACGGTCATTGAGGAGATTCTGCAGAAAGTACTTCCAGTCGTTATTTATTTCTACTTCTTTCCAACCTTTTCTTCTGTTCTTGCACCCTCGACATTTCTCTCTAGGATCCAAAGGTGAATTAACCATCATGAGTTCAATCCTAACCCTTTAGCTCCCTAATGATGGGAGTAGTGAATGTAAAATCCCATTCCAGCTCAGATACAAGAAATGGCAAACTTAAACTAAGCTAGTGGTGAGCATGGACAATAGGATGAGTTGTCAAGGACAGGGGGAAGAAGTAGAAAATTTTACCCTCCACTCCTGATGCTCACTCAAGTCTGCAGAGGGGTGAATTTCAGAGGTGTTATCCTATGACTGGACAGGGTGAATAAGGTAACAAAGCATTTACTTGCCCATTTTATTTGTCAACTCTGGTTTCTTCCTGGGATGCTGTGGGTGAACCTATGCAATTCTCTGATCCCAGCGTCCTAACTGGTCTGTGACAGGGTTCAGATTCAGTCAATATATTACCACCCACTATTTATATTTTTGTGCAATCAATGCTCCTGCTACGTTGCCTCGGGCTGTGATTTGCAGTCATAAACTGTAGTTTATATTTATCAATTCCAGTTATGAGAAAAATTGGGCAGGCAGGATGTAATTACATTGTCATGAGTTACTAGGAAACAAACACTGAGCCTCACACATCGGTGACCACAGAACTCAGGAACATTCTCCCTAGTGGCTCCCTCTGTGTGTTTCAACCTCTCAAGCTGGAGATTTTTTTTTTTCTTAGTTACCTTATTCAGATTTCTGCTAAATTGCAGGAACATTCTATGATAGAGATGTCAGCATTTTCATCGCAACTTTATGAGACAATGATCATCCTTGAAGAAGCTTGCTGTAATTTAGATTAATTTATGGTTGAGCTGTCAAGCCTGGAATTAACAGAGAAAACCTAGCAGAAAAGTAATCTGTCAGTTCAAGGCAGAGACTTGAATTCTTTAATCACAGCTAAACTCTTTTACTTCTGGGGCAACAAAGCTGTCCTCACAGCAGGGTGCTATGCCGTGTTTGTAATGTCTGAAGGGTAGAAATATGCTCAAATTGCAGTTCAAATAGTGTGTTCTTAAGCAACAGCAGCTTGTGGAGGCTGTTACATTCTCTGCCTCCCCTCCACCCCATGCTGCGATGATTTGACTAGTGCCTTAAGGTGTTCATGGAACTGATTACTTTCAAAACAGATATCATAATTTAAGCTTAGAAAAATAAAATAAAACACCAGCTTAGGAAAAGTGGCCCAAGTAGTCAATGGGCTAGACCAGGGCGGGAAGGCAGCCAACAGATCCAAAATGGATAAGTACTATCGGAGACTCATCTAGAAAAACAAAATAAGCAAAACAGAAACCCCTCATGGCGGCCAAAGTTGAGTGTTTGCTGTTGATTAATGCTATGATCTTCAAATGGAGGATGATGAATGTGAGGAGCACAAAGCCTGCATGCCGTCTCCTCACACAGGTCTATGGCCGCACTCAGCTTTGGAGTGGAATGCAACCTTAGAAATGGTCTGAACACAATGGTGTCTAAGCGCTTTCAGGGAGGAAAGGGAGATTTTGTATTTCCTTGTTAATGAAAAAAAAAAATCTATGACAAGTACTTACTTCCAGATTTTGCATATTGTTTTTATATAATATGCATAATTATTTCCTCAGAGGTCGTGATGAGATGAAAGCCATACCCAAGTGGGAGAGTACATGACCTGGGCTAAGCCCATAGGGCTTCCTTTCCTGCTCTAGCTACCCTTAGGCCTAGGGCTGGGTCTTCTACTTTCCGTACAATCGAATCTTGTAAGTTGATTGACTCCATTAGACTTTTCTCAGCTTCTGGCTGAATTGCTTTGCTTGGCCTCATACTAACTTGGGCAATATGTTCTCATCTTGTGGTTCCTTTTCATTCTCTGCCTAGTTCTGTTTTCACCTTTGTCTAGATTGTTCTCTCTGGTAACCTGTCTCTGTAACACTGTCCCATTAAAACTGCCATACACACCCACCGCCCACCAACCACCACATCTTTTTATCGCTCTTGCTGTTTTTGAGTTGCCTTTCTTCCTCTGCTGTTCTCGAGAGAGTTGGACATATTTTATCTCTGATTCACTCTGTCAAATCTCTGATTTGTCACAATATCCCTCAATTAGATGTCACTTTGAAACATAGCTGCTTACTTCTACAAACTAACCTTACCTTCATTGTTAAGGATTAAAGGCATGTACTAAGGGCCTGTCTGTATTTCAGCCAGTTCAGACTGTAATCCAGGGCATGACCGCATTCAAGCAGGATCATATCTTTGAATGTGATTCCTTGCTAGAGCAGCCATGTTCCTGGATTAAAATTCCTCTACAAACGCATCTCCCCATTCCATTCACAGGATATATAAACATTTTCTCATATTGTTTTAAGTTATATGATAAAGCCAAGCATGAGGATTCCTGTCTGCTGCGATCACAGCATTTAGTAGGCTAAAGTATGAGGAATGTCCTTAATTCAGTGCCAGCCTCAGCTACATGGTGACATCTATGCCAGTCTGGGTTAAAGGGTAAGATCTTATTTCCAAAAGTGGTGGTATAATACAAGTATTATACAATTTAATGCTTTTCAACATCATAATTATATATTTGAATAAGATAATCAATTATTTAAGAGAACTTAAAAATTTTAAGGAAGCAATTTGACTTATATAATCAAATAGTACAGACTGCTCTAAATCCTGTCAAAATGATCCTTGAATGTCCAAAACAAAGTGCAACTCCATTAGAATTTCAAATGTTTCTAATTAATATCTTCACTTCTTATCAACTTGCCATTGTAACCAACTATAATTGAAACGGCTAACACCGTAGAACTCATTATAGATAATTTACAACTGTCATGGAAAACTAATTGTTAAATATCACTGACAAAGTAGTGTCGATGCTTTTGTATTTAATACATGTTTTATTCTAGCTTCTTTCCCACTTTCCTAGTTTTACAGCCCATCCCATCTTCTTTCTTTCAGTGTTAGTTTTACAATCTATAATTTGTGTTCAGTCCAGTCAAGGATGACATTTTACAAGGAATTATGAACTCTCCTTGGAAGAAATGAACTAGTTAAAATTAAAATGGGAGATTCACATATATGTGAGAAATTCAGGGCCTATGCCTTTAAGACAGAAATGTTAGGACCAAGGTACCCAGAAAAAGAGAATTTTTTTCCCCTGAGTTAATCATTACTTAGTTTCTCTTTCTTTCCTCATTCTTTTTGCATGCTGACTCCTTTTCTCCGGGTAATTTAATTATAAATTTGGTTATTTGTTTGAGAGTTGAGATCATTTCACAATAAAAACAACTTCTGCAACAAATCCCCCCTACCTCATATAGGCCTTTGATACCCACACCCACAGGACAGGCACAGAGACATGCTATTCACATGCTATTCAAGAAATAGCACTTTGATCCCTAAAATAATTTTATCATTTTAAAAAGTCATTAAATCATTCTATAATATTTGTCGAAGATATTTTGCCTGACCAGGATGTTGTAAGTTGATGTTTTTCTATCTTAGCTGTTAAGTAACCTTTCCTAAAGAGCTGTTAGAATATACCTAGGGTGTGCCACTTGGCAGCTGCACAGTAGTTGACTGTGTTCCTGGTATGAACAGGAGGAGAAGGCTCTTCACAGTCAGTGGAGAAGTCTTACTCCTATTCTCATCGTACTTGTATTTTGGTCAAAGAAACAACCTAAACATGTAAGCGTTTGTTTCTAGACTGCCAAAAAGAACCTTCTTACAGCACATTACTTAATGATGAACATTTTTAGACTACAAAAGCATAGAACATTTACTGAGGTCAACAACAGACTTCTAGACCAGAGAAATGGGAGAATAGGGAAGACTCTGATTTCTTAATGTCTGAGACTCACAGATTGGAGTAGAGGCACTGGGCTAACTAGAGCATTCAGAAAGGTTTAAAGACAAAAGGCTAACTTAACGTGCCTGTTCACAGTCATCCCTACCTCCCCACTGCTTGTAAATGCTCTAGGGATGCTTGGCAGCTGCTCTATGGTCTTTAGACATGAACCATGAAGTATATGGTATATGTGCCCTCAAAATAAATAAATAAATAATATCTAATATATAAGTACATATATTGAGAACATTAAGATGAGAAAATTAAAAACAATAAGTCGGAAGGGTGTGGTGTCTTCAGTAATAAGAACCTGCCTTCATTTTGTCAGGTAACCAAGAAGAACAGCAATGCCCTATATTGTTTTGGGAGAGGCTTGGGCTCCCTGAACAACAACTTAAAAGGAGTGTCTTTGTGGGCCCGAGTGTGTATGTGAGTTATGGTAAGGAGTGACAGGTACTCTCTCCATAATTTTCAGTTTACAATACGATAGTCTCACTATTGTACATTAGATCCTCGGCCCTCATTCATTCAGAATAACAAACTGTACCATTCATCGCACCCTTTGGGTGCGCTCTTCTCACTTCGCCACTTTCTAGCAGCCATTTCACCTTCTGCTCCTGTGATATATGAGATTGTAGTACTTATCGGTTGTGTGCCACTGTCCTCTGAATGTAACACAGCCTTTTGCCATATTAATAAGAGCAGCACTGATCACTCCAGACACCTCAACCAACAAGGCTATGCCTGATGCCATTTTTTTCATGGAGGAAGACAAGATGCTCACCTGACATTCTAGCAACCCACAGCCCCTTTTTAGTTGCTTATAATTCTGCCTGTTGCACATGCTCTCTAGAGGTGCTAGTAATTGAGAGGGGACCATCACCTCCATAGTTTTTCAGAGGCTGTCAGCCCATCTGGTCAGAAATTTTGGTGAGGTAGCTATTCTGGATATGCCCACACTCTTCTTATAGGTGGCATCTCACCAATGTCCTGTAAGTCCAATAAACCTGTTGGTTTACCAAGACAGACTTGGATGGAGTGATTTATTTATTCTGTTATTGGTGTTTTATCTGAAATAAGTAGACATTTGCTCACATCTCCCTGGGACTTATTTTCACTTGGAAAAAAATGTTCTACAGGCTCATCTTTGTTGTTGCAGATGACAGAGTTTCTATAGTTTAAAGGCAGAATAATATTCTGTTGTGTGTAGTATGGGACACATGTGTGTGTTTGCTTATGTATATATTTTCTTTATTCATTTGCCGTTGGACACCATGGCTGTTTCAGTATTTTAAAAATGTGTTATGCCTCCATCAATAGCAAAATGCTGTTTACTGAAATACTGACTTCGTTTCTGGACTGTAGTCTCATAAATGGTATGGCTTGATCATATGATAGTCAAACAAAGATTGGATTTCTTAAGTGAAATGCAGAAGTGAGCCACCCACAAAGGGAACTATTTAATGTACTTAATTCATTAACATTTATGAACATGTGATCATTAAAAGTCACTATATAGGGAATGAAAGTTCAAGCTATAAACTGGGGCAGGAAAGGCAAAACTGAGGGAAGCTTAAAATCAGGGGTATATATTCCCAAGACTCAATTAAGAATAAAAGAAAATTATTTCATAAAAATGGTCAAACACAGCAAAAGCCATTTCTCCAAATAAACGAGAGTGATAAGCATTTGAGGTGAGGCTTATCTTCATTAGTAAAGAAACTGTTAATTAAAAGCAGGAGTTACCATTTATACTCAAGCGAGAAAAAAAATCAGTAAGCTTAAAAATAGCTGGTGTTTATGAGGCTGTAAAACTTTTAGACTGCTAGTGGAAATATAAATTAGGTGCAGCTATTCAGGGCAAAATAGAGCTTTGCCTTAGTCTATTGACTCTGGGCTATGTACCCTATGGTAAATCATTCCCTTCCAAGGTACTCCCTAGATAACTTTTTGCATCCTTGTAGCAGAATGTTTCCAACAGGAGCATCAGTAAAAGCTGTAGTTGAAAACAATCCAGTGTCCATTGAGGAGACAGTGGACAGAGTAGCAGTAGTGGCTTCACAGAGTGGTGTACAATTTCATGGTTTATAAATCCCAAGAGCAAATACTGAGTTTTATATATATATAATCACAGAAGTATGTATTCACTATGGAACAATTTCTAATTGACTGAACCCGACACTGGTTGAGATACATATTTATGATCCAAAATAGAGACCAAAAGAATAGAATGAGAAGATAATATTTCAGGATAACTATTGCTCCAGAATTGAGTGCAGAAGAAGGGCCATAGCAAGTCTCTTGTTGCTGTTGAAAGGCTGAGAAGAAGGATGCAAGCAACATCAGATCCTGTAGAAGCTGCATCGGTGACTAATTTTCTTCTTCATCCTCCCAACTTAGTTGTATTTCTCATATTTTCTCTGCATGTGGTCATTCTTGAGCATTTTCTATGTATTTTCAGTTGCATGAACATATAGCATCTTGAATAGACTTCATTATGACTCGCTCAGTGAATAGACAGTTCCCTAAACTGGCAGATAAGGGAACACAATTTCACTTGCCACTTGTGACTCTCTAATTGGGTTCTCTGCGTTCCCCATGCAGAGCATGCTTGTGCCACTACAATAGTTTACGATCACATTTGAGTCAGGCAGGATGGCCGAGACAGCGTCATCTCAGGTTCAAAGATTTTTCCGAACAACTTACTGTGACTCCATCCCCCGAACAAGTTACTGTGACTACATCCCCAAATGAAAGGCACGAAGAAAGCTGGGGGAGAAATTCAGTGGTAGAGCACTCATCAAGCAAGCTGGAGGCCCTGGCTTCAAACATCCCCTCAACCTTAATATAGGAAAATGATAATGAGCACTAGATAGTGAAAACCACAGAAATGCTTAGCATGTTTCTTTACTCACTGATAAGAGTATCCTGTCACAGTTTCATTAAATATTTGCATATTTGGCTGATCAATATTGGCTAAAATTTGGCTTTCAGGTTTTTTGTTTGTTTGGTTTGGTTTGGTTTTTGTTTTTCAAGGCAGGGTTGTTTCTCTGTGCACTTCTGACTGTCCTGGTACTCACTCTGTAGGTCACATTGGCCTCGAACTCACAGAGATCCACTTCCCTCTGCCTCTCAAGTGCTGCCATTAAAGGAGTGAGCCACTGCTGCATGCCTCAGAATTTTTTTTAAGCCTTGGTAGTTTTGATAAAAATGAGGTTTTATGCATTAAGTTAAATTATATTATCTGGAAAGAGTCATATATATATATATATATATATATATATATATATGTGTGTGTGTGTGTGTGTGTGTGTGTGTGTGTGTGTATATATCAGATAATGAGGATCATTACTACATACATAGCAGTGTGGGGATGGGACTTCTGCTAGCAATGTGTCTCTGCTGGGAGTGTGTCTCTGCTGGGAGTGTATGTCTCTCCTGGGGATGTGTTTTGGCTGGGGGTGTGCTTCTGCTGGGGTTATGTCTCTGCTGTGGTGGTATCTGATCTGTAGGGAGGGTCCTGTGAGTGCTAGAGGGTTAGAGGCTTGAGGAAAATCCTGAGGAACATGGTTGATATTTGAGGAACAGAAATAAGGTTCTGTGGCTGACTCAAGCTAAGGAGGATTCAGAGGGCAAACACCATTGGAAGAGGCCAGAAGTGAGAGGCAGAAGTTTTGTGCTAGGTGTCAGTGGTCCGTGTGTGACCTCTGATATCCAGCACTAAACTATCTCAGACACTGGGGGACCACTGAAGGGTGTTAAGCATAAACACGTTATGATTTAAGTTTCTGAAAGAGAACTCTGGCTGCATAGCAGAACACTGATTTTCATGAGCTCCAAGCCTTACCGACAGGAATAACAATGGCAGCCAGGTTTTTCTGTGAGCTTTTTATGCACTGGACATATGACACATCCCCAAATCCTTAAAGGGAAGTAAAGTTTATCTACATCACCATGATATGAGCTGATATACTTGAATTAAGTCACTAGATGACTATCACCTGTGGCTATCACCAGGAGCAATGAGAGTAGCCTGAACACCACGAATAGAGGCAAAAGGAGGAAGCTGGCTTGGATGGCCGGAGGCAGTAGGGGTACGACTGACAATGAAGGTTCACAACAGCAGAGATCCTTTGATAATGGGAACAGGGTCCTACATAGAACCTGGGGAAACTGAGATGTTAATAAGACACTTAATAAGGATCCCAGTCAAGGGAAATTGGATGAAAAGCCTGACCCAGGCACCAGTGCGCTATAACAGATCTCAGCTCCATGCCATGCATGGGGCTGGTGCCTCCCGAATCCTTCTAAGCTATCTATTAACTCTCCCACATGAGAGATAAAGACATCTTCCCAAGATGCACAGATGGAGAGACAGGTTAAAGCCACTGTGTCTGGGCAGGAAGGTTCCTGGCAGAGGCTGAGATGCCCCTGGTGGAAGCATTTCAGTCTCACTGCAAGTCTGCTTTTCTGGCTTCCGCTTCCTTGCTCTTCTTCATTGCCCTCTGTCCTCCAGACCCACATCATGCCACTTCTGCCATGCTTTTCCAGGATCAGTGCAAGTCCTGCAAACAAAACTCAGTTTTCTAGGATAGGAAAGAGATGGTGTCTGGGGAGACAGGGAACTAAAATAGAATTGCTCTTCTCTTCCTATTATTTTTTTTTAAACAATCTGACTATGTTTTGATTCTTTATAAATGAACAAACAATATAAAATCCTAGCTATCATAGGGCAACGATATCTTTAAGCAATTTTGAGGGAATGTGCATAAAATATGGGGGGCTTTGCAATCAGTCCCCTAAATGCTATTCTAGCTCCATAAGCCAGATCAGCTGCTTTTTAAACCTGCTACTGAACATTTATCTTGGA
This sequence comes from Montemys delectorum, assembly GCA_019843815.1. NCBI lineage: Eukaryota > Metazoa > Chordata > Mammalia > Rodentia > Muridae > Montemys > Montemys delectorum. The sequence continues at coordinate 43,230 of JADRCD010178476.1, forward strand.
TATAAATATTTCGCTTGTTTTGACATCTCTGAAGAGCCTTTTTTAACTCACCAAAAGGGGGGGAAAATCTAAATATATATAACGTATTTGTGAGACTACCTTAAAAGAAATGTGTTTAAGATCCAGAGCAGACTCCACAGCCTGTGTAGGCAGGATGTCAATCAGAGAAAGAACCGTAGGCCATGTCTGGGCCACTGCCTGGAACATTCTTCCTGGGAGAAGTCTCACTTAGCTTAGTGTCAAATGAATGATCTTTTCCTCCAGCTTATGTGGACCCCAAATATTTTACAAAATCACCTTCATGCCCCTGGCCAGCCCATCCTATCAAACTTCTACTCCAATAAAAGGAGATTTTCCTTAGAGAATTGAAGTGTTCAGGGAGCAATCTTCCCCCAAAGCCACATTCTCCATGGAGAAAAAAAAAAAAAAAAACTTCATTTGTTTCCAGTTGGCTGTAGGTCTTTATAGTGCAGGGTCATACTTTCTTTTGTTCATACCTGTAGCCAATCAAATGTAGGAGCCTGACAAATCATGGTGGAACATGTCAGTCACCCAAACAGAGACACTGCTGAGTGCAGCCCCAGTCAAGGTATTGTGGCTTATGACTGGTGTTACCAATGCTCGCTCATAGGTATAAGGTGTACTATGAAGACACATGAAGACCATTCTCAGAAAGCAGGTCTGCTAGACTAGTGAACTGGTGAACAGCCCAACTCTTTTGTTGTTGTTGTTGTTGTTGTTGTTTATATTTCATTTATTTGACTAAATCAAGATTTCCATAATGGTTCTGCAGTTGATGTCTGCCCCATACTGGTAGTGATGGGAGAAAATAAAGAGGGTAATATCATAGTTTGTAAGTTTAACTCTTAAAGCTCAGGGAATCAGCAAAGGAACCAAGAGTGTTCTGTGCCCTGGTCATCTAAGTCAGTGCCTCCCATTGTGAGGAGGCACTTGGAGTCATTTCTCAGCTCAACTCTTAAAAAACTCTATTCCTGTTCTTAGTAACAGATACATAGTGAGGAATGAAAAGCTTCCTGAACGTTTTTTAGAGCAAACGAACGAAGAGCAGAAGTCCAAAGCAGGTAGTGTACTTTTCCTGCGGGGTTTCACTGGGCACAAGGGCTCTCTAAGGAGCTCTGAAGGTTGCATATAAAACAGAGAGGATGACATTCAGGATAAGAACCGTTATCAGTCTGCCAGAGGTGTTTCTAGAACAATAGATCGGGACTGATGGGCTGCCCTCATGAATATATGAAACATCACCTGATTTCCTGCCCCAGGGAAAGCGATGCTTTTTCCAAGAAGAAAGCCAAACAACCATGCTTCCTCAGGATGCAGAAACTTCTACGCCACAGCAGCTTACATGTGACTATCAGCCCCAGAGTATCCTTCCTTCCAGCACAGTCTACAGACTTTGAAAGTTATCCTCTGGGTTCTTCAGTGTCACACAAAGAACAATAAATACATGCTTGTTATTCAGAGCATTCGCTAGTGAGTGATTCCAGCCTATAGTCTGCTTCAAAATATTAACTCCTTTCCATTTTAACAATGTATTGTGGTATCCAGCAGGGCAGGCATTAGATATCTGATACTACCTGGGTTTTTCATGGAACTCTTGAACACTAGGTTTCAATTCTCAGGCAAATACATGAGGCTGATTCAAACATGCGGAGGAAATTTCCTAATCAGACCTACAACACAGTGGCATCCCCATTCTCTCTTGGAATTATGGAGTCTTAGCCTTCTCAGAAAGACAGATATAGTATACTTATTTCTAAATGGTGTTTTGAAACTTCTTCAACAGTGTCAATGCTTGACAATGTGAGGTGACATTTTTTCCTCTGACAATAAAAAATAAAATATATCCTTTTTCATTCATGTTAAAGAAAGTGATATTTTTATCCTTAGGTCAAACTTATTCTTGGAAGAAGCCACATTATCTTTAAGCTGATGTAGCTCAATAGTTTAGTATTTTCTCAATACCCAGAAGTTAAAAAAAAAAATCTTGGTTGTTTTTGTTTGTTTGTTTTTATGTATTTATATGTGCATATATATTTGTATTGTGCCAAGTGTCTTTCTGAATTGGTCTCCCCCTTATAATTTGAGAGAAGGTCTCTCCGAGAACCCAGAGTTTGTGAATTCAGCTACATTAGCTGTTCAGTAAGCCCCAGGGATCCTTCTGTCTCCGCCCTTCTGGCACCAGGACTGCAGGCACATACCACCATACCTAGATTTCACAACATGTCCTCTGTGGGATTGAATCCGGGTCCTGTTGCTTCTGTGGCAGGCATTTTACTAACATAACCTCTCTGAAATTATTCTCGCAGTAGTTAATAAATGCATGCCTGCCTTTGTTCAATGGTGCAGGCTGGAACTTTCTAACCCAGAGGAGCTTCAGAACAAAGGTAAGTGTTTTGGAATCAAGGCCACTGACATATGTACACATATTAAAGGAGTGGTTTGAAGTTCTTCAAATTGCTGGGCTATCGTTGGGCATAAGACAGTGGCCCAATCCTCGAAATGCAGTAGACTGATAAGGTTGCTGACAAGGAATTCATCAAATGGGTTTGAAACAAAATTAAAACACCAACAGATGGGGTATGTTTAAATTCTCTCCCTGCTGGTATTATGTGTGTCACTAAATATCAGCAGAATGCACCAAGGAGGCCCCACAGGATCCTGCCATGACAGCAGTGACCCCAATCCGCTTCCCATTGCAGAGGGCTCAAGGTTGATGGATGCAGCTGGCTTCTCTTGGCTTTGCATATCTCTCTAGGTGGTCTGTACTATTCTTTAAAAAAAAAAAATCAAACCATAATTTTAAAGAAATTGTCCATTTATATTTCCACAAATACATCGGTAAATATCATCAGTAGGCTCTAAGAATCAATCCTCCTGTTCCTTGTAATTAAGTGGGAAAATGAATTAGTGAGTGTTTCCAAACATAAACATGAAAAAAACAATAAATATGCCTCGGTGGTGAAGTTATACTTTTAGAGGGGAAGAAGTAACAAAATCTAAATTAAATTAAAGTGGTGTTATGGGAACCAGAGTGGTAATAGAGCTCAATAAACGCATGTAATTAGACAATGTAAGAGAGGTTTTTCCAGGCTACATCTAAAACACGGGCTCTATCCCTGCTCAGGATCGCTGTTAGAAGCCAATACAATATCCGAGCTCGAATTCACAGCTAGCATGTTCTGCCTTTTAGGTAACTGCTTGTCTGATTATGCTGCCAGTCTCTCCATCTCCGAATGGTTTTGTGTAACTTTCAAGTGAAGCAGCCCCGTTTGGAAATAGACAAGTGTTCGTTTTGAAATGGAGTCATCAAATGCGAGCAGCCTTCAGGAGGCTCTTCTTTTCATGAGAACAAACAAAGGGAAATGTTTTTAGTACAAAATCCCTTTTTAACAAATACAGAGCTTGTATTGCACTGCAGGGCTGCCCACCTCCACAAAGCCCTGGCTCTTTTTTTGGTGGCCCTCAGAAGCAGCTTTTCATTGTATAATTCGTCCAGGGATAGAGCATCTGCTGGGCTAATGAGCTCTCCTGCAGCCTCTTCTCCCGCAGGCGAATCCCCAAAAGCACAGTCTTAAATCAGATAGTATAAAAGCAAAAGAGGAAAAAAAGGGGTGGGATGAAAGAGAAAAAAAGTAAGGTCAAGACAGCCAAGTTAGCAGTGTGCCAAGAATCATACCTGTGTCTGGCTTCAGAGAAGTTGTGTGCCTGAAGATTTTCATCCACATAGTTAATTTCTAAACTTGTTCTTTCATGGTCAAGATCCTGTTTCACGATTACATCATTTGAGTACAGTTCCAATGGGGATTAATATAATAGATCATCATGGCATTTTGCTCTTAAATATCTGGATAGCGACCTTGACCAGGGGCTGATTAGAAAGGGCAGGATTGAGGTTTGCTTTCTTTTGTGGCCAAGTGGAGCATGACACTGAGAACCTGAAGACTTTGATTCCTGTCCTATCACTAATATTTCCATGTTTTACAGTGTCACTGGTGCGTCCGGTGGACATTATTAGGATGCTCTGTGACAGCATCTAATAAAGCATGTTGGGTAAGAAATCATTGCTCTCCTTTGCACTGATGATCTTTTGGAGAAATACAGTATTGTAGATTATAGGAGGTGGGGGTTGCAAACCCTGATGATACCCATGGTAATTCATCATGAGCCAGCAGCATGCCGGTGATCTACAGCTTTAAATGAATAGCTTCCAGGAGGGATGTGGATGGAGAGCCCATGTTATTCATGGTAGCAGAGATGCTTTGGAGAGGACACTTCGATTATTTATTGGTTGTTCTAAATTTCTGAGCACAATTTTAAGACATTGCAAGTGTCTGGGCTGTGTGATCCATCGGTGAGGTGTGCTGCCTTTAGAAGTAGCCTGCGGTGTTGCTTTAAACAGCACAGCCTGTGAGGAGTTGTTTTGGGATGCATTTGTAGAACTTGAAAGGCCAGGAGAGTATTAGTAATGTTGGGGTTAACAGAGGCATCTCATTTTAGAAATTTGATATTTGAGTTTTTCAACATTATCCAAAGTAGGCTCGCCACATTCTTTTGAACAAACTCTCCGGCACAGAGCAGATGGTTCCTCTATTAACAGCCATTTGCATTTAACATATTGCAATGATTTATGTACCACATGCCACTGAGCAAAGCAAAAACATTCAGTAGCAACTAATTAGTTGAGTGTAAAGACACATATCTCAATGTGCAGAGCCCTCCTCTAACTATGTTTTACAGTTTTTATACTTTAGCATTTTATTTGTGCAAAGCAGTTAAATCTGAACTGTGACATTCCTCTTATGATTATGGTAATGCCTCTGCAATTATGGTTCTATTAAATGCCTCAGTCAACCTTGTTCCTTTATTCATCCAGGAAGCCAGCATTGGCACGTTAGAATTTCCCAGGCACCAATAGGTCAGTCGCAGTTACTTTTCAATGGCTTAGATTGCTTGTAACTTATCACCAAGCTCTCAGAAGCACTTGTTTACAAGTAGTCTATTGCACCTGGAAAATGGGCTATCCTCTGCACAAAATGGATATGAAGTAAGACCAGTAATGAAAAAGCAATGTAAAAGAATGGCTCATTTTAATTGAGTTTTGAATGTCACATTTATTAACAGTATAATTTCTTCTTAATCTTATTAGTTGTACTCTTTAATTGACCCATATAACTTTACCCTGCCACCTACTCAAACTGTGTTGCAATTCTCTTAAACTTCATGGATTCCCCTCTAACCTGGACTTGCTTCTCAAACTAGTAACCTCTGACGCTCCCTTAGACACTGGGGTTTTGCTGACTTTTTACAAGTGTCTTAAAGCCAAAGGTGAAGCAGAACTAAAGATTGCCTTAGTTATTATATCCTGTGGGAAAGAAACTCTATTTCTCTCTTAGAGGGATCCTGAGACATTTCCTCCTCCTTTGAAATGACCATCAGGGTCAATGAATATCATGATACTGTCACTGTGAGTCAAGGTGACAATGTAAGAACTGTAGAATGAACCAATGAATCTTTTATAAGTATGATTTTCATTCTCAAGAGCCATCCATGCAAAATGTCAAAGGAGCCCATCCATCATCCGTGAGGATAAATGTACGCCTGTGACCCGGAGGAAATAGGATATGACTTAACTGCATTTACCCAGGACTCTGGAAGCCATCTTACAAAAATGACTGCTCTTCTCTCTTGGTCCCTGGAAGTTTTAATTTCACAGAAATTTCTACCTACTGAGTCATCTAGAAAGACAGTAGTGATTAACCTGAAGACGCACAAGATGATATTAATGACGATTCAGTAGAATAGAATTAATATGAATTATTAAATATTAGTACAGTTATGAACTCAGCCTATCATGGTAGAAAAGTGAAAGTAGTGGAAAAGACAAAAAAAATCAATCATCTAGTGGAGATAAAGACAATGTGTTGTTGTCAGTCTTGGAAGAAATAATATTAAAAGCAAGTCACAGCTTCTTTCAAAGTGATGACATTACAGTCTGGCTGCATTCATGAGTGTTACAGTAAAATAAAACATGTATTTAGCATGTATTTTCATTTCACTCATGTTAATTAGCTTTCACCTATCATTTAGGGTAGGCTTTGTCCGTCTTACAGATGAATAGACTAAGGCACCAAAATAAAATTTAAGTTTGTGATTTTTGACATTCTATCAGTGAGTGGAGGGTTTAGCTAGCAAAAAGCCACCCACTGCAGACTTTGTATGAGACTGAGCTGGTTAACAAACTGGGTACACACTATGTGATATTTTCTTACTTTAGTAGGTGTCAAAAATTCACTTGTGGCATGTAATTTCCTTTGGCATCTTATTTTGGGAGTAAAACAATACAAGAATCTTTGCCTTCATTGTTGGTAGGAGGGAGATGTAATAGAATAATCAATATCAAGGACAAAAGGAAGCAATGGCATCACAAAGGAGCTTCTTGATTTAAACTCCTTGCTTCTAAACGAAGATACAACCTGTAACCCTGGGAGAGATCCCTCTGCTTCTGAAGGACATTTGTTTTCCATAAAGAACATTTATATTTAATGAAAACAGGATTAACTTTGTATTGAAATTTGAGCCTGCCATTCAGTGTGATTAAACAGCATGCACACAAGCTTGCCAATCTACACTTTACTCAGTACTTCCCTATATCTGAGATAACTCTACTGTGAACTAATTTTCTAGATATGTTTATATGAGGGAAATTGGAAAAAAATGTGTCTAAGTTTATATATTTACATGGTACTAGAACAGGATATGATCCAGTGTCTCCATCACAATATAATATTGACTATTAATCAGGATATTTTCAAATGACTTCACCTCACTGTAGCGGTAGTTAGTTGTGATAGCATTGATGGGGATAAGAATATTGGGTCTCCTTTTGACTAGTTTCTCTCATCCCAGAAGTATAGGCTGGCACCCTTCATCCTGTTCACTATTGCCACAGGAATCTTATCATGACCCAGGCCATGTTGCTTTGTAATTTTCTTTTTGAAGTATCTGTCAGTCCATGCAGATGGTAGCATCTTGAAGACAGGAACTACAGCCATTCATCTTTCTCTGTAGAAATGGCACAACGCCAAAACCTAGGAAGCACAAAATATGCAAGGGCTTATGTCTAGGTTTTCCTCTCTTTTTCTTTTTCTTTTCTTTTCTTTTCTTTTCTTTTCTTTCCTTCCCTTTCCTTTTCTTTTTTCATTTCTTTTCCTTTCTCCTCCTCCTCCCTTCTTCTTCTTCTTCTTCTTCTTCTTCTTCTTCTTCTTCTTCTTCTTCTTCTTCTTCTTCTTCTTCTTCTTCTTCTTCTTCTTCTTCT
>JADRCD010178477.1:8557-21981 GCA_019843815.1 Montemys delectorum
GTGTGTGTGTGTGTGTGTGTGTGTGTGTGTGTGTGTGTGTGTGTGTGCAAATAATAAAGAGGAAGAGGTTTTACATTTGAGAGAGAAAATTAGGGCATGGGAGGAGCTTAAGGGAGGAGATGGAGAGGTATAAGTGCTATAAATATAGTACTCATGCATGTAAAATTTGAAAGAATTTAAAATTAAAAATTGAAGAGAAGGATATTGTCATCCTCAGCAAATTTCAGTAACAGAAATGAACGAAATGAAAAGAAAATCAGCAAAGGTGATCTTTGGTACTGTGAAGAGATTAAATAGAATTGACATAGCCCCTAAGATGACAAATCTAACAAAGAGGGCAAGACATAAGTACAGATTGCATATCTTGTATCCATAAACCTGAAATCCAAAATGTTCCCCCAAATAAAAATGCTTTGAGATTGTTAGACCACCAAGAAATGTCTTCACATACAAAGTTAGTTTAAAACTTGTTTGCACTTGTCTTTAGGCTCTCTATACAACATACAACTTAATGTCTACATTCGGATCACTCACCAAGATCCCTTATTAGGGATGTACACAAATGCATGTGGACAAACACTGAAAATTCTTCAAATTCAAGATGTGAAGTCCTATGCCTCCTGTTGCCAGACATTATAGACCAGAGATCCCCAATGTGGCTCACAGAACTCAGGGATGACAGTTCAGATTGCACTGACATGGAAGAGGATTTTGAACAACTTACACTAGTAAGAATGATGGTATAAAATAGAGAAGTCCCTTTAGAAACACAGTACCAAATACAGAAATACATTACCAAAACTGACTCTGTCAAAGATTAATATATAAAAAATAAAAATAAGTACAATTCTACAGAAACCATTTAATTCATAATGAAATATTTCCTCCCCCAAAGGAAACTCTAGCTGTATCAAACACTTAAGGGAAGTTTCATGCTGATCTTAAAGAAGTTCTTTAAAACTACAGACCAAAGGAATGTTGAGTTCAGGGTAACGCACGCAAATAAAACTAGACAGATGTTTTAGGGAAAAAAAAATACCAATCAGTACCGCATCTTATTTACTGTCAGCATTATGCTTAGCATCCAAGGTCAGAAGCAAGACAAGGGTGTCCACACACAATCACTTCTATTCTATAAAACTTTGGAGATTTCAGCCAATGAGATAAAGCAAAAAAAAAATACATTAATGACAAATATACTGGATACAAATAAATAAAGTGATGTCTATACTCCAAATCACTGTCTGTGTAGGTAATCCAATGACTATTTAGACATACAAAGAACAATGAAGCAATGTGGTGTGTGAGATGAAGCAAATATACAGAATTACTTGCTTTTCTTCTTTTTTAGAACGGATAATTTAGAAAAAAAATCACTTATTATTATTTCAAAAATAAGACATTCGAGAAAAAAAATTAAACCAAAAAAACAACAACAACAACAACAACAAGACTTGTATACTTAAAATGAGAAAACCCATTTAAAATAACCAAGAGAAATCAAATATACAAATAAATGGATAAATATTCATGGCCATGATTTTGAAAGATTAATATTATTTAAATGTTTATTTACTTACATTGTGATCATAATCACACTGAGAAAAGATTTATTTTTATAGTTCTGACAGGTAACTCAAAATTTAATGCAAAGGGGCACTGGTTGTAAAGAGCACTCACCAGGTCCATGCAGTGCACTAGACACCAGAAACACACAAACTGATTATGATAAGGGAGAACGTCCCTGTGTGCCTGTGGGGAAAGAATGGGCCTGCATACCTCCCTTCAGGTATACATAAAATTAAAAATGTTGTACATGCCTAAACAGTGGAACTTGAAGCTATCAAGTCTCTGGTAGAGACATTAGAAGAACATAGTCATTACTCAGTGTAGCTGAGTTGTCAGCTTTTCCTGAGTGAGTTTTCATAAACCTCATTTCTCAAATGCATTTTATTGTGCTTTCCTCCCTCCCTTCTTCTGAAAACTCACTCAGGAAACCCTGACCTCCCTCCCTCCCTCCCTCCCTTCCTTCCTTTGTTCCTTCTTTCTTATTTAGAAGAGATATCATGTTTCCTGAGCTAGCTTATTTCTTCATCTTAGCACTTTTGTTTTCCCTCCAAAATTTCTCACTTTGTTAAATATCAATGTTTAAAACATCTCTTTACTTTCATGGCTTTCCATTTCTTTGCTAATTAATTTATTTTTAGAATTTCTTGCATGTATACAATGTATCTTGATCAAAACACTTTATCCTTCTTAAACTCTGCCCTTCCTTCCTTCCTTCGTTTTTTTGTTTGTTTGTTTGTTTGTTTGTTTGTTTTTTGAGACAGGGTTTCTCTGTATAGCCCTGGCTATCCTGGAACTCACTCTGTAGACCAGGCTGGTCTCGAACTCAGATTTCTGCCTGCCTCTGCCTCCCAAGTGCTAGGATTAAAGGCGTGCGCCACCACTGCCCGGCCTCCTTCCTTCTTTCTTTCCTTCCTTCCTTCCTTTCTTTTTTGTTTGTTTTGTGTGTTTGTTAGAACGAGCATGTGTATATCTTGCTTCTGAAGGAGGCATTTTGTACCCCATTTCCTTCCTCTGCTCTTCACCCCACTCTCCTGCATTTGCCAGTTCTGCTGCTTTTACTCCATTGGTGGACATTTTTGATGTGGACATTTCATTTGGCTTTCTTATTCATTTTATGAAGCAGAAGATTTTTGATCTAGATCAAAAATAATTTTGATTAAACTCTGTTGTTTTGGATCTAATATTGGTTTGATTTTCATTTATATGTAATTGAGATTTTTAAAGTTCTCTTTCATAATACTTATGGGGCCATGTTTTTCCCCCTCATTTCTATGTGTTCAGACTTTGTGCTGCTTCCAGTTGTTAATTTGTACTTTTCTTTCTCACTGTAACCACATAAGAGAGTCTGTACATTCTTTCCCTTGCAGAATCCAATGAAGGTGGAGATTATGATCAATTTTGAAAAATTTCCCTTAGGCTTTGTAAAGAATATGTATCCCCTGTTGGTTAAAAACTCTGACATATCTAGTTAATCAACCTTATTTCTCTTATTACCCAATTATATGTGTTATGTCTGCTTGACTGAATGTGGTATGTTGAAACCATCAGCTCTCGTGTTTTGCTAATGCTGTCTACATATTCTCCATATCAGACTTAGACTTTATGAAGACATTTCATGGGAGGGATAGTGTTTCATGCCAGACATATCTGCTTGAGGTTGATAAATATTATTGAATTGAAATGATTTATTTCCCCTTTGATGTATTTCCACTAGGATCATGTATTTAATACTGTCTAATGCAATGTTGTCATTTTTGGTCTCATTGGTACTCACATTAACCTAGTCTATGTATAGATTGTATGTATAAACCAACCAGACCTTACATATAATATATACATACATACATACATACATACATACATACCTAATGCTCAGGTATGTATAGTATGACCTTGCACTTTGTGAGTTACATATATACTAGGTAAATATGGATGTGTCTATGTATACACATATACATACATATATTACTGTGTGGCACTAACTATGTTGTGGTATTCTCCTTACATTTATTGTCAAATAGTTGAAATGCTTAATTTCTGATGCTTGCTATTTTTAAAATGTTTTCAGTGAGTTTTAGATTAGTAGGAGATTTTAAACAGATAGTAGTCTGCACCAAACTTCCCCTAGAATTACATGACCAAGGCTGACACACTATTTGACTATTGTCTCTTCTATTTCATGCTACTGTTTCTGGATCCAGATCACATCAACACATTTTGTTGCTTGTAATTTCTCCTTGGGCTCCTTCAAGCTGTTACAGTTCCTTAACCTTCTGTGTCTCATCTCACCTTCTTCCCCATTTTGATGACTGACACTCCTGAAGAACAGTGTTCAGATTGTAGAATGTGGTCTTTTCTAAAGTTTCAGAAGCAGAGAATTCTAAAATGCATACGTGTCTGGGTAGATCCCAGGGAGATGGTGTTTTTATGTGTACAAGTGGAGAAAGTTTAGTTCAGATCAGAATCATCATAACCCATGTGTTTATGGCTCTTGGTCTCCAAGAGGCCCTGTTAAAAGGTGGTGAACACCCTGAGGCTGTCCCTGTGAGTCTTTGGGTCACTGGTTCATGTCCTTGACCCCTACTCCTCATAACTCTTTTCTTCCTAACCAAAAAGTGTGTGGCTTTCATCTGCCACATTCTGATGTCCTGATTGTAACTACTACACAGCCTGAAGGTGACAGGGCCAATCAATCATGGATAACGACCTTCAAAATTGTGATCAAAATAATTCTTTTTCTTTTTATAAAGAGCAAAAACACCCTGACCAAACTCTCACCATCACAGAGATCAGGACAAAACCTAAGAAAGAAGTATATTTAATCTTTAATCGTAGCAGACTTTCCAGAGGACCCACTATTGTTCCAGTTCCTCTAAAAACCCAGATTAAGGCCAGGAAGCCACTTCTGACATCAACAGCAGTGAAACTCCACAAACTGAAGAAGCTGATAGACATGTCTAAAATTAGGGTGCTGGTGAATGAGATGTCACGTATGTCAGACAGAGTCAGTTAAGTGGTTCTTGAGCTGAAGACTTCGTGGAAAGCTGATAGGCCTTTTGGTTTCACTACAACAGCTGATTCAACATCAATACAACATCTGTTAGAAATGGGTGGGAAGGTATGTAACTTCCACTCATAGCCAGACAGTGTGGCGACAAGGAGAATCTGGAACTGGCTAGTGCTGGCCCTGTGTGTAAGCTGGAACTTGTACATAGATGCTGGGGTGCTGCCAACCCTGAGTTCCTGAATCCCAAGAGTGCTGCTGAACATATTCCCCGAACCCAGGAAATCAGGAAGAGGAATCTGAGCATGGAGAGTAGTGATCTGGCAGAGGTTCTAAAGATTACAGAGGACTACCTGTTCATCAGTTACATTTCTCTTTGAATGCACCTCTGGAAAAGAAAGTCTTTGGGTTGGGAGTTTCATCTACAGAATCACATGTTAATGATATTTGGAAATTAGGCCTTTAGTTGGTATGTAGGATTGGATGAGAGTCTAAGGTTAGGGCTCCACAACAGCACAGCAGCATCATGAGAATAAGAAAATGAGCTGAGCTAAGACATTTTGTCTTTCTACATTATCCTCTGCTATTCAGGAAGCCATCACCAGACACCAATGTGAGGAGAGTATTTCTCAGCCTCCAGAACCATGTACTAACTAACTTTTTGTGTTTTATAAATTCCCCCAGCTTGCGGTACTCAGTTGTAGCAACAGAATATGATTGCCAGGGTGACCATTCTTCCTTTGCTCTTCAGCAGGTGTGAATGTGGGAGACTTTAATTGTTTGTCTCAGTTCCCAAGAAGAGGATGATGTCTGTTCCACAACTGGATCTACTCACCCCCACTGTGGGTGGGATGGTGACAAGTTCTGCCAGGAAAACAAGAAATGAAATATAATAAGCATAAAGCTAAGAATTTTTCATGCCAACTAAAGTAAAGTTATGGTTTATTAAGTCTAGTACATGAATACATTTCTAAATGATGATGAGCTCTATGTGATGTGGTAGTGAACAGAACCATCTTCACTCCAAACATTTCATTTGAAACTCTACTTGCTTGAAATTATTTGATGCAAAAACCATTGTGGAACATACTTCCTCTTCATGAATATCCTTGTATTTGGTGAGTGAAGATGAGATTTTAGTTTGATGGTGGGCAGGGATTGAGGAAATGTATAACATAGAGTCAAACATGATTCTATATTGTGTTTTTCTCAGCGGTTAAATGGACTTCATATTAGCCTCTCCCTAAGGACTGCTCATATGGAAGTGCCAAGAGATGTTAGTTGGCCCTTGCCCTAACTGACCGTCATATTAGTAAACACAGGCAGCTCCATAGGTCGGGAGTCACTCTGGCTCTACTGATGAGTTCATCACTACTTCAGTGCAACTCTGTAAAACCTTCCTGTTTTACACAAACAGGTGCACAGAGGCTTATGGATGAGATGCTTCTGTGTCAGGACACACAGAAGCCTCAGATGAACTATGATTACAAACAGTGAGCGAGTGTCCAGTTTTTGACAGACATGTTACCTCCTCTGAAATTGAATACATGCATCCAGCTGACAATGAAGAACAGTCATTTTTCCAAGACATGGATCTTCTGAAAGAGCAGGAGAACATCAAGAAAATGAGTACAAAATTTGCAGAAATGAGAAAGTAGCCATTCCCAGTGGGCACTGACTGCATGGACTGTTTTCCTATCTTTAAAATGGTGGTTCCACTATGCATCCACTGATCCATTCTTCCCTCATAAGGGAGAAAATTCCAGAAACTCTCATCTGAATATTCTTTATGATGTAACCAGTTCTGTCTCCCTAGCCAACTGACACATTCTCACTGCTATACAAGTGCTAAGGCTCAAGTTCTTCTCTGGTACAGATAAGTGTGTGGGTGACTATATGAACAACTCCCTATTATCAACCTCTTTGCTTCTCTGCTGACAGGATCATACTCAGGAGCATTGCTTTACAAACATTGTTAGGAAATGTCCAAGAAGCCCTGTAATTAGGCAACACCATTAAAACGGGCTCCCCTTCTCTGTAGTGCCTTCCTTATTCTCCCCTTAAAACTCAAACTCACATTGGGAAACCACAGAAGTCTGCAAGGTGCTCACTTCTCAGAGAGAGACTTCCACGTCTAGAGTCTAATCTGAGAGCTAAAAACTTTGCCAAAACTGAAATAGACCAGACCTGGAGAAAGAGCAGGAAGAGTTTAGTACAGGGAATCTGGGGACAAGAGCAAAACAGAAACTATGGAATAGAAAATGAGTCCAATCACCAGAGAGTATCATCCACTGCCATTTTACTAGGTCTGAGGCAATGTAGGAAGTGTTTCTCATGACTATTTTTGGTCCTCAAAAAGACTCCAAAGGCTTCCCAATTGAGAGACGGGGAAACCCTGACCACAGACACAGAGCCAGTAAGTGGAATAACAGAAACTCACACTCAAACTCAGATGCCAGACCACAGACCTCACAGCACCATTCCTGTTGTCTCCTTGCAGATGAAACCAGAAAATGTGGGCTGAGCTAGAAGTGGCCAGGAGAAAGGACCAGAGTGGGGCACCCACCCTGTTCAAGTTGCAAGTCTACATTCCTCACTTTCACTGACTTCATCTTCAAAGAAATCCTTTCCTCTCTACTAGGGAGAAAGATCATAAGTTCCCTAACGTTTGAGATTCTGAAAAGACAACTGTTTGTTCTCTTACGCAACAAGTGCTGTTTTTCCCTTTGAGTATGAAGAAATCTGAAAGCAAGATAACCTGAGAACATTGTAGCCCGGTGTGGTGGTTTGAGTAAGTTTGGCCCATGGGAAGTGGCACTGTTAGGAAACTGACCTTCACAGACTACATCCACTCAAGAAGGCTCAAGTGTGTGACTGGGAAGGCTGTCTTTATTCTAATCCCTTCCAAATTCCAACCTTGTTGGTTGGTACTGTCCATGTTAGGGTGAGCCTGTCCAATTCATTGGCTCATGTGCCAGATTACTCAGGAAGCAGCTTCCCATATAAACCAGAAGTCTGTCTACTAGACAACTGTTTTCCTAGAAAATTCCTCAATCCAGTCAAGTCGACAAACCAAAACTGACCATCGCAACAGCTCTTTACCCTGTCGTCCCAGGTCATCATGGCTGCCACAAGATGACTACAGCACCTTCAGGCACTGAACAAAGTAAAGATGCCCCAGGAAGAAATGAAGTATTTTTCCAAGCATCTTTGTTTGAGAGAGAAATTTTGATTAAAACTTCTTTGAAGACCATTTCTTGGACTTTAGGATCATGTCTGTATCTAAACTAATCATTGGTAAAGGAGCTTCAATTTCCACAGTAATAAGACCAACTGTGATTCACAGCCTGGGCCAGAGGCTGCCTCCTCTAACCCTTCTTGTATGCAGTAACTTCGTATTGTCACTGTACTCTGCCCCCTCTCTTAGGTAACAGATACATCTGTGTCAAGATTACGGAGAACATAAAAAAATCAGGAGATGAGTTTCAGATAAAAAATTTTAAAAATTGCAACAAAATCTCTAATTTGAATAATTGCCTGTTTTGAGGAAAGGGCCAATAAATTCAGGGGGATTTATTTTTCCTTTATCAAAACCAGTTTTTGCTAATACCTTTTGCAGTCCAACCTAATCCTAAAAACAACAGTTATTAGGCCTGTATAACATCCCATTTACTATCTCAAGCTCTACAAATGTAGTTAAAACACTTGTTTAAGAGCGATTTAACTCTTAAATGCTTTAACTCTACCTATGTAATGAGTTGGTTGTTCAGTGTTGAAGTGGTCAGTGTCCGTGTTTGGTGGTTTTTGTTCATTTTTCTCACTGTGGAAGTGGTCCACTCTAGAGTAATTTTCTGTGTGCTTATGACTTTCCACCTTTAGTGTTTTGGGTACCAATGCTATGTATTCATATATATTATCAGAATAATCTTGCCTTGGGCTGTTGTTCTCAAACTATGACTATGATGTAGAGATGACTACGGCTGCCGAGAATGTGGTGGAATCAATTCCCACGGTGTAAGTTAATCTTGGGCTGGAAGTCTACATCTTTCAACCTCTGTTTTATATAATGTTTTTTACTATGTAGGCACTGCCATCCTGAATATTCCTTGTAAAGATGCAGTCAATTTCAAAGGAAGACAAAGCCACTGCTGTCTGTACCCTGTAAATATGTATTTTAGCACTTGTACTCCAGTATTCTGAAAGCAGAGCTATGATGGAAATGCTGACAGATCTTTGATGGTGGCCAGCGCTACCCTGCAGTGCAAAAATAAATTAAATAAAAATGTAAAAAAAAAAAAAAAAAAGACAAGGTTTTCTAGACAGGGTTTCTCTGTAGACCAGGCTGGCCTTGAACTTAGAAATCCACATGCCTCTGCCTCCGAAGTGCTGGGATTAAAGGCATGTGCCACCACCGCCCGGCTCCTCTAACCCTTCTCACATGGAGGAATCAAAAATGAGAGGACAGGAGCAAGAGAGTGTGTAGGGCAGAGACATCTGCAAAGACTAGAGAAGCTTCCCTGCTGGATTCTCTTGTATTCTTCCTATTTTTAAAATAAAGTTTGTTATATAAGGTTTTGTTGTTGTTGTTGTTGTTTATTTGTCATCTTGAAATAAGCTAAGGTCATCTAGGAAGAGGGAAGATTTTCAGAAAAAAATTCATAGTCCCATAGGTGAGTCTGGGGGTATTTTCTTGATTAATGATAGATGTGGGAAGGACAGCTTATTGTAGGTGGTACTAAAACTGAGCTAAGCAAGCCATGAGGAGCAAGTCAGCAAGCAAGTGGTGCTCCTCCATAATCTCTGCTTCAATTCCTGCTTCCAGGTTCTTGCCCTGACTTCCCTCCATGATGAACAACAATTGTATCCGGAAACAAAGCATTTCCTTCCCAAGTTTTGTCATGAGGTTTATCATAGCAATACAAAGCAAGCTAGGACAGCTGTCAATATATGCAATAGGAGTAATGCAGCCCAAGAATGATAACAGGAACTCCAGCCACAGCATAGATGTCTACATGTTGATCACTTGGTGGCTCTGTATGGTAGTGAAATCCTGGGTATGTGGTAAGAATCACACTCTCAGCTTGTTGTGCCACTCCCAAAGGAGAGTCTCCTTATGAGGGTATCATCTCACAAAGTGCTACTTAAGAGCACAAAGGAATAAACACAAAATACCCATGCCATGGTCCAACAACATGCGATTCTTTTGATTACAGTCCCAGCCTTTGTTCAGAGCTGTTCTTTTGATTACAGTCCCAGCCTTTGTTCAGATTTCAGAGTAATGGCTGAAGACACTATTATTTCTTACACAGTACACACAGGTCAGCTGTGCTGCTTCATGGGAATCCTCACCAGACAACACTTGGATTGCCTGCAATGTAAGTCTTGCAATGCCTCTTAAGCATCTCAGGGGTAGCCTGTGGACCAGCCTGGCTCCAAGGACAGAGGTTCCACTTGCATGCAACTGTACAAGAGAATGCAGTTTACTGAGCTCTATGTGTGGCAGCAAGCTATGAATGCCCAACTAAATGTCCTTGTGAAAATGCTTTAGGAATAGAAGCATACCTGAGAGAAATTTCACAGGTCACCAGAAGATCAAGTTGATGTGAAAAAAGCAAAGTGCTTGTCTGCCTTTCCCTGAAGTTAACTACATAATTTACACACACACACACACACACACACACACACACACACACTACATACACACCACATACACACATACACACACAGATTCACACACATACACACATACACACAAACTCTCACAAATAACACATGTACACACACAGACTCATACACATACACACACTCACATACACACACCACATATACATGCACACACAGATTTATACACATAAACACACTGACTCACACACATACATACACACATGCAGACTCACATGCACTTACACACTCACACAATATACACATATATATACACAGAGTCACACACACACCATATGTATACGCAGACATATACCATAGACACATACATACAGGCTTGTACACTTATGAACTCACACACATCACACACATACATACACAGGCACATACCACACACACACACACACAAAGTCACACACATACCATATATATATACATATACCATATATGTATACATATATGTACATATATATGTGTATATACGTATATGCACACACATATACCATACACACACACAGACTTGCACACATACAAACTCACACACATACATGCACAGACTCATACACATAAACACAAACACAAACACACAAAAATACACACAGACTCACACATATACACACTCACAAATATACACACATACATAAACATACACGTCCACACACACAGTATGAACTCACCTGTCATTCAAGGAGGCCACCTAGTTACCAGATGTTTCATGGGAGCCACTAGCTCCACCAAACTTCTTGCTATTGAATTCTAGTAATTCACTCCTGGTCCTTACGAATCATGTAAATGTCCCAGTTGGGCAGCAATGGCTTTAGAGTTCAGAAACTCCATCTAGAATGAGTCTCATCTTCCCATGAGATGAGTGTGGACATGGGAGGGCTGACATAAAGGAGACACACCAATGAACATACTTGTCTCTGGCTGCCAGAGGATTTGGATAGCCACTCCTCGGCCTTCAAAAATTCTTAATTTCCTGATCATTCTGGATGCTTTCCATATTTCTAAGCAAAAAAAAAAATGGTTTTCAAGAAAAAAATGGATCTCCTCATAAATGAATCCAAAATATACTCCTTTCCCAAAATTGCTCATTTCACTTCTGAAGTATAATAAAGACCAAGCCAAGCTGTGAACAAGAGTTATCAGGCAGTTTACAAAAAGCTTATTTATTGTGGTTTGATTGAGAACTATCCTCCAAAGGGTTCCCGGTTGGTTTGGTGGTGCTGTTTGGGGAGGGGGTTTATGGAACCTTCAGGAGATGGAGCCTTGATGAAGGAAGTATGTCATCAGGGGTAGCAGGGTGGCTGTGAGGCTTTATAGACCCCCCCCTCTCTCTTCTCTCTCTCTCTCTGTGTGTTTCCTATGTGTCAATGATCAGTCATCTCCTCTTACCAGCATGTCACATCTTCTCTGCTGTGGCGGACTGCATCCCTCTAGAGCTATAAGCTAATATCAACCCCCTTCTTCCTTAATTCTACCTTAATTTGTTCTACGGCAGCAACCAGAAAGTACCTGCTGCAGGAGACAAGTTCCATCCCTTGCCATCCTCTCCCGTCAGACAGCTGTAACATAAATGCTGCTTTATCCTGAAGAATCCTCCTGCCCTGCCAACACCTAGTGTCTTCAGTGCTCAGTGCCTCACTTTTAGTAAGGGTATGTCCTGGTCAGAAGCCCTAAGGGGCATCTCTGCAGACCCCTGGAATTGACAGGCCCTGGAATTGACAGACCTCTCTGCACAGGCCTGGGGCTTCTCATTTGGGGAGAAGAAACCAGGATGAGTGAACACATGTTTCTCTTTTTCCTTTGCTTGTTTCTGTTTTGTCACGATAGGGAATAGGCCAGGGCCTTGAACATACTAGGCAAGTGCTCTACCACCAAGTCACACCCCCAGTCTAACACTCCTTCCCTGTGGTGTGTCTGGCACATCATGAAGACACTTTTATCTGCCATTTCTTTCAATCTCACAAGCCGAGAGAAATTAAATGGTTTCCTAAGAAACTGGTAAGGTCATGTGGCTCAAAGCCAAGCTCTTTCCCTGAGAGCAAAGGCTTTTCAGATTTTATTGTTTTAAATTTACAGTGATATAGCATAAAGTGTAAGCCAATGATAGCAAATGAACTTACATCTTCTGTGTTGACAGCAGTGCATGGTGGAGCTATGGCCATACCATTCCAGCCAGGGAGAACTCAGCTGGGAGGAACAGAGAGAGCCACCGAATCTGCCAGGGGACAAGCAGAGGAGGCTGGGTGTGGCTCAAGAGTTATTTTACCCATGTCCCAAAGAGCACAACACAGGATTTGCCCTGGTGTCAATAAATATTGAGTTGACAGTTTGTGCTCTGCATAGAGTTAGAGAGCAACCCGGTGGAAAGTCTAGAGAGGCAGACAGTAAGCAGGGATTTGGTAAGATAACCAGTCTCCTTGAAAGGAGTGGGTGGGATGAGATAAGCAGCAGGCAGGAGGTGAGAAGGGATCAAGAGCAGTAAGTTGGGGAAACAGAGAACATGTTCCCAATAGAAGGAAGGCCAGACAGTTAGGATTCAGCAGCTATAGGCACATGCCAGGGGCATTGTAAAAGCTGGGGTGTTTGGAAGCCATTGAAGCTGGCAAAATGTGGTACATGGGAGCTAGAATAGAAGAGTGTTTTAGATCTCATAAAGGAGTTTGTGTTCTAGTCCAGTGGGAGGATTGGCAGTAACAGACTCTGATTTCCATTTGTAGATGCATCTTTCTAGCTATTAGCAAACAGGCTCAGACATAGGAATCACACTGAGGAAACAAACAGACGACTCAATGAGAAAGATCCTCCGGCAATGCTTGAGCGATAGAACAATCACACCTCCAGACTTACCCTGGGTTTTGACAACTTTTTAAGACAGGGTCTACTATGTAGTCCTGGCTGACTTCAGTGAGACACCCTACCCTTCTGCCTCTGCCTCTGCATCCCAAGAGGTGAGATTGCAAGTGTGTACCACCACGCCCCCTTTTAAATTATTTGTTTATTAGACCGATTGATTGGTTCATGTATTCAGGGAATGCAGTCACGGGTTTATCTTGTATAGATGAGCTTCATCTGCTGTGGGGATTCTGCATGGAAGGTTGAGATTTAGGAGAAACTAGGGTGGTAGGGGGTAAGACCAGAAACGAAACACACACACACACACACACACACACACACACACACACAC
>JADRCD010178479.1:0-38033 GCA_019843815.1 Montemys delectorum
CCCCCCCCCCAGCACCAAACACTGAAACTGTTAATGATACTCTGTTATGCTTGCAGATAGGAGTCTCCCATGGCTGTCCTCTGAGAGGCTCTACTCAGCTGCTGACTGAAACAGATACGGATACCCACTAGGGTGGAGAATATGTAAAGGGGAGCAGAGGAGAAGGGGATGAGGGAGGGGCTCTATAAGAGGGGAGACCCAGGAGGGTGAACACTGGTTGGGATGTAAATAAATAACAAAAGAGAAAAATAAATAAGAAGACAGTAGCCTTTAATTTTTTAAATAAAAAGATTTTAACTTAGATTCAAATTACATTGAACTTACAGAAATATCTTAGTCATTATTTGCATTGAACAATAAACAAACAATCTAGGATGTTGGCAAAAGGCTCAAAAGTGAGTTGAAGCAAGTTAAATCAACTAAAAAAAATGAAGCCTGCATTTCTTTGTTGTTTGTTGTTGCTGTTGTTACAATTAACTTTGACTTTGATGCTAACAGAGTCTATAAAAGCTTCATTCAGCCCAGTAACTTTTATAAAGAAGACACAAGAACAGCTACAGCAATAGCTCATAAAATCCTGAGTTTCCAATGGAAGAATTCAGGAGACAGTGTGGATGCAAGTTTTTGTTCAAATCCAGGCTGAACCATGTGTCTCATAAAAAGACTTATAAGCAAGATGTTCAAAGGAAAGCACTGACTCACTCAGAAAGAGTCTTAAATCTCATCTCGGGGAATCTGAAAGGACTAAATAAGGATTTTTGTCTTTGGCAAGATGAGGAAATGAAAACAGCCTTAAGGAGCTGAGTTCTTTCATTATTGGTTGATGAAAAGAATTCTAAATACATGCCTGCTCCTCGTCTCAAATTGAAGCATGTCTACAACTACAATATGTTATTTCTATAAACCCCACAGTCAAAAAATATTACCCCCAAATATTTGAGCTGTAATTTTTCTATTTTAAAGAAAACTTCCTCCCCATTCACATTTTCCCAGCAGCTTCTACATATTATGCCAAAAAAAAGTCTACTAAAGAAAGCTATTGGACTTACATTGTCCTTATCTCTTTTTTTTTCTCTGCTTCAAGACCTGTGTTTTTAAAATCAATATTAATTCTTGATCGTTTGGTTGTTTGTTGAGAAATTGTATGACTACTCATTTATTTAAAGAAGTCTTCTCTGGGTTGTCACAAATAAAAGTACAAAAGATTCATAATGGTAAAAGGTGTATTAGCTTATTGCATTCTTTCTCAGCCTAAAATCTTCACTTTTTGTACTATGTCCCGATAACCAGATTTGAAGAGCTTTTATTGTCAGAGGTATAGGCCACTTCACTTTCCGTTCTTCTACTAGGATGCATTGAATGCTACCTTTTCTATACATTATTACAACCACAAATGAAGAATTAAGACATATTAAAGATTCTGTTTCAGAAATTCAAGCTTAAATACAGTCAAAGAATCCAAGTTATTCTGTAGTTAATAATCAAGGGCAAATGGCACAGACAACACAAAGTAGCTAAGTTCTGAGCAGCTTCCAGACACACAGGCAGCCACAGAACTTCACACTAGCCAAAACTAAGTTTCTTATTAAGGAAAGAATATGTTGAAGAAATGATTTTCTTATGGTTCATCTTGTCAGAGAGAAATAAGCAGAAAAGGTTCCAAGAAGTTAGATACATTGAATGAATAAGAAATATTTGTCTATATTCAATATATCTAAGTATACACTATATATTTAATATGTGAAAGTATAGAATAAAGGAATTCTATTTATCTGGAGTATGAGTATAAGTTATGGAACTCACTTTTTTTGGATCCCTAATGGTCACTCTAAAGAATTAAGGGACTGTCATTCTAAGAGTGTCAACTGAAGCTCTGCAGTAGTGAAGTGCCCAAATGTTTGCCAGGGTAGTGTGTTTGGGTAATGACTTGAGACCACACAAATAGTCTCCGCCAAATTTCGACTTTCTAGTTTATAATTAAAGATTCCTTACCAGACCATGAAAACTTTAAAGAATGTCTCTGAATGAGAGGAACCACAAGGGCAACCAACACAGCATCTGATTCCTACTTTTACCTGGATAAAAAGAAAACCCTGGGTGAAAGTCTATAAAGCCTTGTCATTAACCACACCGAATTCAGACAATATGAGGGACAATGTGGGCTTATAATCTATGTTCTGTGAGTGTATGTAAAGGCAATATCCTAACTCTAAGAGAGCAGAGGAGAATCTTAAAAGCATAGATGTAGATCATAATTGAGTTTCTTTATTTGGGGCTTCTATGTGAAATGTGATAAGTGTAAGAAATGTGTAAGAAACATGCAACAAATTTCCTAGCTTTAATCTAATTTAAAATCCTCAACAGCAGCCCTGAAGTCTGTGATACTATCTAATTTATTAGGTAAGAAACAGCCCACCATAGTAGCTACCCTCACTATCACCTTTGTTCTTAAGTTTTCTAGGGTCTAGAGGAAATGAAGAAAGTGCAACTTGGGACAGCAGAGGAGTGGAAAAAAAAAAACCTTGCTTGTTTCCTTTCTCTTCCTTTCTCTGCATACTAATAAAGTAATTATTCTCTTCTCAGGTTTTCTGTTTAGATTTTTTTTGCAGTGTCTCCTTTTTCTAGTGAGAGACACTTGAGGTGAAAAAGAAAAGCTCATTAAAAATTGTTTGTTTTATTGTCAAATGTGATTTAAAGTGGTGTTTCTTTATTCACTCAGCTGCTTGCTCCAATCTGAACCTTCCACCACTGTTTCCACAGCTACCTTCTGACACGTTGCTAGGTGACAGGTTGCTAGGTGATGAACAATTTTCCTCAGTAACTATTGTAGAACTGCCATTGCTCTTAATTCAGAAAGGGTTTATAGTAGCTTTGGTGACCCGTCTTTGCTAACTTGTACCTTATTTTTCTATGGTGTACTTTTAAATAGGAAGACCTCTTAGCCTAGCATCACATATTGGATTGCTTACTTTAAAATTCTTTATCAAGTTTAATAAAAGCACAACATTTTGTCTTGGAGAGTTGCAAAATGCAGGTGTCCTGTTTCATTCCCTCTTTGAAATTTGAATATGGGAATGCATATATATATATATATATATATGCAAATATATATATATATTTGTTGTTATTTTTGCCAAACATGTCAAGCTTTACGAACAGAACCAATTATTTCCTTATTTTTTTCTGCTTTGTCGACAGTTCCTCGTTCCCACAAAGTACTCTCCTAGATATTTCAAAAGAAACACACTGTAATAACCCACAAAGACATCCCAGCAGCAAATATGTTGGTAGCAAAATGCCTCTTGGCTTTCCTTTACCTAAAACACAGGAGAGTATATATGTCTCAAGCTAATATTTTGGCAGTATTTATGTTGAGGGGGATGTAAACTTTTATTTCCTAAATTCAAATTCTTTCATTGGTGTATTGGAAATATCATGGTACATGTCATAAATTGAATTAATAGAAAAATTTGAAGGATTAGTGAAAGTATTCATTTAAAAAATGTACAATATACCTTCAACTTAAAACCCTGCTGTTTTAGGGAGATAGATATATTTCCCAGTTTCTTAGATTGTGCATTACTTATGATAGTTCTTTATATTTTAGTAAAATAGGCTGTTTGTGAGATGTTGTTTCCCAGATCTCAATGGTATAAATTTACTGGCACATGGGCTCCAGTCTCTTTTCTGGTTACCAAAACAAGCTTGTGATAAACTGCCATTTTTACTTAAACTTGTTATTATTTAAGGATTTTTTTCTGGTCAAAACATAGTCACCCTAATTGAAGATTATTCCATTCTTATTGCCCTGAGAAATTATTTTCTATATCTCTCAGATTGGACTTTTGAATATATAATCATCTCATGCCTAATTGTAATAATGGACATGTGATTTATAATTTCTAAGCAAACAACTTCATACTATTAAGCACAGTGATTGGTTCAAATATACACAGACTCAAGAAAGACCCATAGGATCTACTGATAATATCTTGTTTGAGACATTCTAAAGTGTTCTGTGTTCTGTTTAGAGTTTTAAGGTAAGAGACCTTCAATCTTAATGACCTGCTAGAATCATGGGTCCAGACATGTGTGAAATCCAGACATTGTTCTAGGTGTTATGTTCAAGAGTCTCCTGTGTTGTTTAACATTTTGCAATCAGAGAACTAGCTATTGAAGCATTTCGTAAGATTACACATCAAAATGGGTTTCAGTTCTTCCTTGCTGTTTGTGTGCTTTTCTCAGAGCAAAGTGTTCTTGCATGGTAGACAAATATGTATGTGTGTGTATGTGTGTGTATATATATATATATATATATATATATATATATATATATATATATGTGTGTGTGTGTGTGTATGTGTATATATGTGTATATATATATATATATATATAATGAGGGTTTTTTTTATTTTAATGTATATAAACACACAGAGCAAGAAGAAGAAATCCATTGCTACCTCCAGGTGCCCTTGCTTTAAGCTCCTATTTATGAACTTAGAGGAAGTAGATGGATGATTCAAGGGCCAATAGCATGGTGAGCATTATTGTTACTTCTAGAATAGTACATCCTGAATCCAAGTCCCAGTTCTATAATTACTAGCTTTGTAGCCTCCTTAAAATTATTCTTCAGTTCGTTTTCTCATTTATAAAATTTGTACAATGACTTATGAGATTGATGATGAATTAAATGAAATGATATGTACAATGTGCCAGGAATACTGGGGATGGTCAGTAAACACCAGTATCTAGGGAATAATTTTATTATCTCACTTATTTAACTGTTAATTAAAATTAAAGTGCAAGTATAATGTAAAGTCAAACAAAAATATTGGTTCTTAATTCTTTAATAGTTGGAATTATCTCTCTTGTACAACCTAATAAACTTTGCTCATTAGAAACGTCCACATAGTCCATTTATCTCAAGACTTTGGTTCTTTTGTTTGTTTGTTTGTTTGTTTGTTTTTTGTTTTTTGAGACAGGGTTTCTCTGTGTAGTCCTAGCTGTCCTGGAACTCACTCTGTAGACCAGGCAAGCCTCGAACTCAGAAATCCACCTGCCTCTGCTTCCCAAGTGCTGGGATTAAAGGTGTGAGCCACCACTGAGTTTGGTTCTTATTATATAGCATTATGGTTTTAAATATTAGGTATCAAGTTCACAATGAGTTGGTAAAAATTAAAATGTGACAATTTTCCTTGTGTAAGGAAAAAATGTAAAAATGACAGAAAACAAGTCAGGGTCAAATACTTATAATTTGACAAAATATGTATGGAAGAAAAGACATTACACTCTGGATTCTTTTTGCAGACCCTGAAGATCATGCCAAGCTTGGCCACTTGTGACTTTGAGTTGAAACTTTGTAAAACTGAAAAGGTTCCTGTAGTTATATAAAGGCATTCCTGATATAGGAAAAACGGTGGCACAGGAAGAATGAGTAAGGCTATTATACATGAAGAACAGACAACCAATAAAGGCAAAGGGTCAAAGGCAGGGGAAAGCTATTAGAACATAAATGGATGGTTTATTGTTGAGATTCTTACTGTCTTAGCTTTGTAAGGCATATCAGAATTCATTGAAAAGTCATTTTTAATGTGAAAAATGATAACTCTGGGCTATGTTTGGAGCTCAGGGGTAGAATGTATACACACACATATATATATACACATATATGTATGTGTATATACATATATGTGTGTTTGTATATATATATATGTATATATATGTATGTATATGTGTGTATAAATATATGTATGTATATGTGTGTATATATATGTATGTATATATGTATGTGTATATACACATATGTGCATATATATACATATATGTATACATACATATATATACATGCTCCTGAGCTTAAACAGAAGATTCCAAAACAGAAAAAAAAATGTATCATTCAGGTAGATTATTGCTCAAAAGTGCTAAAATTAGATAAAGCATATCCCCAAATAGCCTTGTTAAATAAAAATGAATTCATCATGAAGTATTGAGGAAGAAAATATGAATGGATGGATTAATGATTTAAATACAAGGTAGAAAGTACTAGCTATAATGTTACAAAGGAGCTGGAAGAGAAAAGACAATAAGCTGCCTCATGCTTATTTATTTCCTAGCTGCATCTCACAAATGAACAAATAGCATCATTTACTGAAATAAGAATGTTTGATTTCAAGGAAGACTAGCTTAAATTTCTGAACAGGAAGTCAATAAGCTCCCTTTAAAATAATACAAATATTTAAAATAATAACAAACAAAAATATATTTCAAGGAATCATGAGGAATTTTAAAGCAAATTTTTAATTCTCAAAATTAAATAAAACACCAAAGTAAAACAAAACTATAAAAATAAACTAAATAGAATAGAAAATTTTAACCAAGAAGAATCAATACATAACAAAACAGTGCACTTTAAACTAATAGGAAATTTACACATCTGAGTAAACTCAATGCAGACATCTATGTTCAAATCCATAGAAGGACCTACAGTAAAGAACACTCACCACAAGTAACAACACACTCACAGCTGAGCAGGCTTTATGTTAGAAAGATGGTATACTTATCCTAAGTTGTCAGTTTTGTTTTGTTTAGGAATTATACATTCCATAAAATTAATTAAACTACCCCTTTTAGCAATTCAATTACTCTCTCTGGCTGTCTGGAAATAATCAAGACTAACGTTGAAGAACCTGCCCTTGGAGTATGATTATGTTGAATATAAGAAGACAAAGAGAGAGAGAGAGAGAGAAAAGACTTCATGAATGGATAAAAGGAAAAGAAGGCGGTATGAATGAACCTAGGGAGCTATAGATACAATGAGGATGATCATTCGTCATTACTGTTAATAAAGGTTTTTGTTTCTGAGGAACTGATCTTTCCTCTATTGAACAGGATCATATATTCAAGTAATACATCATTTTGAAGGGTCATGATCTTCAAAGGTTTCCAGTTTACAATTTGAGCACACAACAAATTAATCTTTCACATGATTAAACAATACATTTAAATTTGAAATTTATTATAGAACATAAGTTAATATAGTACCAATATAATATAAATACTAATTTATCTTCTATAATCCATTTAAAAGTTAAATGAAGAATAATATAATGTAATAGAGATAGAATCATTACAAAGTAAATATTGTTCTCTAAAACAAATTACTCTGCCCACTAGACACTCATACATTTGCTAGTATATTCCAATGTTCTTTTCAAATGTAGATATGAACTTAAGTTGACATGGAAACTACTGATTTTAATATAGATAAACAGAAAACAGTTAGAGCTATGCGAGTCAGAAAATAGTCAGAAAATTCTATGACAATGCCATAAAGCTCTAAAAATGATCCACCCACTTTCATATTTAAATATTTGTATTATCCACATAATCTGCCTATTGTTTTCAACTAAGACTTTAAGAATAAAGATGGGATGATTTTATTGTTTGGAAATTTGAAACAGGCCCTTTCATTTTAATTTACTACTGTAAATTTCAGTTTTTGCCGTGTATTAAATAGTCCCAACTGCCATGTTACAAATGAAAGTAGGATCAGCTACACTATACGCTGTCTCTGTCTATGATGGCACATTTTACAACCATGCATCCTTTAAAACAGCTCCTAACCATCCTTCCAAAGTATTCCACATCTCGTGTGTTTAACTCAGACCTCTTGCAAGGCCACTCCAAGCTCTTACCAATCAGGCATAAACCAATCAGGCATAAACAAGGACAACTCACATCACTGCAGACTATGCATTTTTAGACCAGCTCTATCAAATTCCTTGCTGTGATATACTTTGTGAGAGTACCGTGCTTCTATCGTTTCCCTTTTCCTGACAGTGTCTGTTGTTGGTTTCCCTTTTTGTAAAATATCATCACCAGCTCTCAGGTTTGATAGTCAGATGCTGCATTCTTAGAAGGCAGAGCAAAATAGTGAGAGTAAAACCACCCAGTTGTAGATTAACTGCCCATAGAAACTCCAATTCTAACACCATTAATCCTCCAAATTACCTTCATAGGACCTAAATAGACCATGAAAGAAAAAAAACTTAGCTTTACTACAGTTAAAAAGAAAACATACTCACTGAAAAGTTAAACGACAACAGAAACTATGCCATTGCCCTACATTAGAAATGATAGATTCAATAACTTGAATTAAGTCTTGTCCATGAACCTGATACAGAACAAGTAAGATTGGAGGGAGAAAGGTAGAGGGAGAAAGGTAGAGGGAGAAACATTGTAATTTCATTATAATCTCAATAAATAAAAGGAAAAGGATACATCTAAAGAAAAACCCGAATCAAGTCTTAGGTATCATTGAGGAAGAGGGGAAGCAGAACGTGTAAGAGCTCAAGGTGGTGAATGGCTACAGGGGAATGAGGCTCTCCCGATATGGCAGGGCAGATTCATATAGTAATACAAAGCAGTTAAAACAGCCTGCATAGGACCCAAGCAATCTCAAGCCAGGAATAATCCCAGCATGAAGAGGGAAGGTAGTCAGAGATTACTAAACTGAAGAGTTACTGGCAATTGATGAATACTGAGAGAGAATCAGTTTTCTTTAAGGGTGTGTTCCCAGGTAAGTAGACCATGTTGCACCGGAGAAACCACACATCCAAGAGTATATGTGAAGTGTAAATTATACGCGAGATGAAAAATGATAAAAGGAGCAAAAGGTGCTGGAGAGAAGACACAAAAGTGTAGGGCAGAGGTGTAAATCTGGATGGACTTGAATAGAGGGGTAAATATGATAAGAATAGATAATTCAAAATTCACAAGGAACTAATGTTAAAATGAGGGAAAACAGCTCAACCAAGAATAAAAAGAAAACCTAAGTAGACCCACAAGGAGAAATTAAATTCCATCATAGAGATAGTGCCTCATACTAGATACCCAAGATCTAAAGCACAACTACTAAACTCCACCAAAGACTAAAAGACTCAAATAATTCCAGTAGTTCCTAGAGATCAGTATCCTTCCAAAACCACATGTTACTTCCAATATTACCTAAACTTGTAAAAGAACTAACACCCTGACAAAAAGCCCCTTGAAAATGTTCAATAGGTTCCTCTCAAACTGAATCCAACAGAAATTAGCAAGATGAATATAAATGAAATAAATCTAATTAGATTGTCTGGCAAGTGTAAGAACCTCAAACAACTTAATGGCATACTCCAGTTTAGAAGTGGATGAGAGAAATTTGTATTTCTTAAAAACAAGCATACAAATAGACCATTGACATAGCAGAAATAATCCATAAGATATTAAAAATGCAAATCAAAACCATAACGTGATTTTGACTCATTTGAAGAGAAATTCTTATTTTCATGTTTATTATGGTACTACTCATATACTATCCACCCCAAGAAAATAAAACAAAAAACAAAAAACAAAGCAGAAATACCCTGATGGATAGATATAGATGAGGAAAATATCATACATGCACTAAATGAAATAAAAGTTAGTGATGAGCACATTAAATCCTCTAATTTTTCTCAAGTGGTGAAAGAGAGATCACTGTATGAAGAATAACAAGCCAGGCATTGCATAATCTCATTCTGTGACATCTGAAAGATGGTTTTTCAGAAGCAGAGAGGTGAATATTGACAAAACTGCAAAAGAAGGACAGGAGAGGAAATGTTGACCAGACAATTAATAATAAAAAAACCTTGTGAAAAATCATATGGAAATCTACTATTTTAAAGGCTTTCTAAAATGTGTACATGTTTGAAGGTGATCTAAATGAAACTGCCAAATAATGAACAAGACAAGGATCCAGCTGGACATCTATCATTGCCAAATGAATACCCCTCTTCTGGGAATATTCCGGGACATATATTCAAGTTGTTGTCCAAAGAGGTCCAATGGGAAACCATAAACAACCCAGGCTATTAGTTGCCCACCAGAAACTGTTGGTAAAGATCCCACTGCTGAAAACAACAGTTACAGAACTCATTAAATATAGAGAAGTCTGATATACTCATAGAATACTGTCTTGCTAAGCCATCATCAGCAAAGCTCCCTCCTGCAGTAGATTGGAATGATTACAGAGATCCACAGTGCGACAATTTGCAGAGAGTGAGAGAACTTGGAACACACAGTCCTAAGATAGATGCATCCAGTAAACCCCTCCTCTCAGGGCTCAGAAAACTCTGTTGAAGAGAAGGTAGGAAGACTGTAAGAGATGAGGGGATGGAGGATACCAAGGGATCAA
Organism: Montemys delectorum; assembly: GCA_019843815.1. Lineage (NCBI taxonomy): Eukaryota > Metazoa > Chordata > Mammalia > Rodentia > Muridae > Montemys > Montemys delectorum. The sequence continues at coordinate 10,214 of JADRCD010178479.1, forward strand.
GGCCTTCTAAATACACAGAAACGAGATAGCATATATGAACTCACATGGACAAGGACACAAGATCCCATCCCTAACCCAGAAGCAACTTCCAATCAATAAGCACTCATAAATGAAAATTTTTCCCACATTAAATAAAGTGTTATTTGAGGGGATTTGATTGTGTCATAATGCTTTATCTGGGCACTTTTTCCCTATTCTTTTTTCCCTTTACCCTACAAATTTGTTTATATATTATGTTTCCAACTTTGAGTTTTTATGTAATTTCTGTATTTGCTAATGTGAATGTTCTGGGTCTATATGTGTCTTTTGTGCTTTTTTCTTTGTTTGTTTGTGTGTTTACTTGCTTGCTTCTTTTTCTACTTATCTACTTGTTTTGTCTCTTTGGGTTTGTTTGTCTCTATTTTGTCATTTTTATATGCCTGTTTCTTTTCTCTTCTGTAATAGAAAATCAATTCTTCTGTCTTCTCTCATACACTACATTCCAACTACAGCTTTCCCCCACTTCACTCCTTCTACCTATTCCCCAACCTACCCTTCCTACCAGATCCACTACCATTGTGTTTTTCTTCAGAAAAAAAAAAAGCCTCCAAGAGACAACAAGCAAGCATGATAAAAGTAAGACAAGGCAAAGGCCATCATGTTGAGGCTGGGCAAGGCAGCCCAATAGGAGGAAAAAAGTCCCAAGAGTAGGCAAAAGAGTCAGAGGCACACACACAATTCTACTGTTTGGGTTCCCACAAAGACACCAAGATAGCAGCCATACATACACACAGAGAATCAGGTGCAGACCCTGTTCTTGCTGCTTTACTGTCTGTGAGCATATATGAGCCCCACGTAGATGACTCAGTAGTCTATGTTTTCCTGGTGTCCTCTATTCACTCTGAATCTTACAATATTTCCTTCCTCTCTTGCATGGGCTTCCCTGATCTCTGATAGGAGGGACCCAATTAGACTCTCTGTCTATCTGTCTCTCTCTCTCTGTCTCTATCTCTCTGTCTCTCTGTCTCTCTCTCTCTCTCTCTCTCTCTCTCTCTCTCTCTCTCTCTCTCTAATATCTCTCTTTACCTGCTCCCATCTGTTGCCAGAAGAAGCCTGTCTAATGATGACTGCACAAGGCACCAATCTACAAGTATAGCAGACTATCAGTAGTAATTATTTAATTGACTTTGAATTAGAGAAAAACTAGACAAAAAGGAGTGGGTTTGGGTGAATGGCAAGGATCTTGGAGGAGCTGAGAGAGGGGAACCATTATCAGAATATATTGATGAAATTTTTTTCAATGAATAATACATGCAAAAAGAAAAATTTAAAATAAAGAGAAATGATCAACTCGAGCAAATATAGACACTCTGCCTTGAGTTCTGCAAAATGCACATACGTGAAAAATCACCTCATGATACCCCAAATACACATATCATTTTATGGGTAAATTAGGTAAAGAATTCATTCGACCAACCTAATTAGCAACAATAAAGACTTCACTTGTTTTAAGTAAAACCAAGCGAAACAACAGCAGCAAAACAAACACCAGAGTCTGTAGGTTGCCTTCTCTAAATACTATCTAACATAATTGCTTGCTTAGATTTCCCACTGTGAAAACGATTAGCTATAGGTTCGCTATGTACACTTATGTACTTTGTGCACTATACAAAAGTACTCAAGGGACAGAATGAGAACCTTAATCCAAGGAGAACGCTATTCCCTAACCCTGCATCCCAGCATGAGGCTCTGTCCTCCAGGCACAAAACATACTTCTTTTACAGTCCAGAATGTCAGCATCTCCCTAAACCACCTTAAAGTGGGACTTGTGCCTAGAGGGAAGACTTGTTCTAATTTGTGCACTCAGGGGGAGTGCCTTCTCATTCCCATGTAGTTCTTATATGGGTTAACTGCGACATCCCTGATTATAGCACTTCATAGGAAGCTATGTGTACAACATTTGGGTGCAAATTATGATCCAAGGACAATCATGAATTGATCGTTGAACTAAGAGGCATCAGTAAGTGTCCTAGAGTTTACTACACAGATGACTTTCATCACCCATGAATTTATCCATCCAAAAAGGAACTGATATTCTCTCCTGTGGAGTATACTATACACAAAGGAGATTATATCAGATGTAAGATACACTGAAAACTTAGATCTCAATATTCTTCCCCTACTTTTTCAGGAGAAATGGTGAGGCAGGAGTGTTAGATGGTGGAGAATTGAAGAAAGGTAGGAAACAAGCAGATGGAAACTAAGAATGCATGAAGAAGCTAAAAAAACTGCAGTACTTTAAACTTAATTAAAATAGACTTTTATATATAAAACGGGGTTGAACAGAAGCATCTTTCATGAGAGGAAAATGATGTTCCCAGATGTCATGAGTTATTAAAGAAAAAATCATATTGCAAAGAATAGATTACCTCCCTATGAATTTTTGGCCAAAGATGCACCAGAAGAACCAAAAGGAGCATATTTTTTGCTATGTCTCTTGACTGCTAGCCATAAGTAAATTGCTGAAGACCCATACCTTCTGATTACTGGTCACAGAGAAATTAATTTTGAACTACCTAAAAAAAATTTCTTCCTCGTGGCTACGTTTCCTACTACTGAAATGTTCTCTGAAGGCTCCTAAATGACAAGAGACCCAGATTAGACCCAGAACTGAACCCTGAAGGTCGCAACATTGACCTGACAGACACTAAGTGCCCATAGGTGAAGTGGAAGTTTCTGGTTGTGTCCTATGATGCAGGCTCATGTGATGTTTTGTTGAAGCAAACCCCATGAGAGGACACGTAAAGTAGGACTCAAAACATAGTGACTGGGCACTAGCATGGCTAGTCCTCCAATGCTTTATTAGTCTAGAATCTTTGCTACATTAAGAGAGGGACAGCAGAGAACTCCTGATGCCCAGGTTGGTTCTGATCACTCCTGATGACTCAAGCTAAATTGTCAGAGGCATGGCTGTTTCTGCTGTATGATTCCACTGCTACTGACTAGTGTTTGCTATCCTGACCCTAACAAACTGGACTGCTGGAATCCTGACAACAGAGATTGGAATCGCCACAAAGAACTACTTCTAAACAGGTCCAATCCCCTTGTCCCATTTACCGTCTTTTCTCCCCTGCCTTTGAACAATGGGCTACAAGGGGGATCAAAGAGTTTGATAACACTTATTAAAGTAGGCTTGAAAAATCTAAGCCTACACATAAGTACACTATTGGCTACTATTGGCAAGAATACGAGTAAGCAACTACTCTTGTTTGAATTGAAAATCTGTTCTACAGGAGAGAATTTATGTTTGATACTGAAAATATGTTCAAAACCCATAGCTAGGGAAGTCATAGGCACTAGAAGAGAACTTATTGGTGCTGTTTTCCTAACTGGTTATGTTGTTAAATACTACTCTCTATATCTATTTACCTGTCCATGGATTTATACTGTTCTCAACCTTTATCAGAGAAGTTTTTTGCAGAGAGTAGTAATTAAAGCAAATACTGGTTACTCTTCAAATGTCTGAGAATAAATGATGACTGAGGAAATGAGCAAGGGAGGGAGGATGACGGAGGGAGAGAGAGAATATGCCATCAACATCAACATATTTATGATACCTTTTTATTTGCTTGTGATTTAAAGTTGGCCATCAATTTTCTATGTACCATATTAATGCACGTTAATCAGTAAGTGGTCTGTTCTCTGAGAAAATATCTACTTCAAAATGAAATTGATTTCCCCTTTCTAATTCATTGGGATAAGTCTCCCCTGTTGCTTTCTTCAAATGGGGACACATATCTCATTAATTTTAAACATGTCAATCTTAGAATTTTATACACATCCTGTGGCATAATGACTGACATTATCAGGAACACAGTGCACTGCATACCAAAATCAAATTGCCCATTATTTACTCAGACAAATACGCTGCCTTGTTTGTAATGGATAAATTTTAAAAGAAGAAATTCATTGTGATACATCAGACTTAACATGTGGTGGGAATATTATTTGTTCAAGAGAGTGCTATTCTCTCATTAGCAGTAATTCCCTAGTGGTTTAATAACATGCATTACCTATGTTTGGATAGCTTCTGTAGAACATATTCTTCTAACACATAGAAATAATTTCACACAAATGTGCTTTTCTACCCAGCATCTCATTTCCTTCAATACTATTATTAGAATAGACTATTTACTTAGTTCAGTTTATGTGCTGCTTTTTGCACTCTTGACATATTTAAAATACATATTTGTGTTAAACCAATGAACTCACCACCTTCTGTATGTTGTGAGAAAACTTTTAGCACTGTCCTATCTCTTCTTCTCTAAATGTGTATTTTCTGCACAAAACCAGTCATCTTTTTACTGGGTCATTCATTTTGTCAATATCTCTCCCAGCTTCACCTGTCTCATTCAGAACAAAACAAAGCAAACAAACCAAAAACTAGCATTATCACCAGCTCTTGAGAACTGGATTCTTCTTACCCCCCTGTTATCTACCAACCACACACAGTGCATCTAGAGGGCCATTGCTTCAGGTGGTCCTGCATCCCAGTGGCCACACTTTTTTTCCCCTGATATCATGACGCTGACATATAGGGGAAATCCCACTCAATGGCATCTTCTTATCTTTTTGTTTTTTCTGTGCCACTTGTCACAGTTGGATTGACATTATATTAGTTATTAGGAGTGAGGTTTAAGGGAAGGTTGTGTTTTTCCATTCATCTCCCTTTCTAAATTTTGAATTTATTTTTTGATACAATTTCTCTCTATGTAGCCCTGTCTGGCCTGCATTTCACAAATAGACTGGTTTCAAATTTGCAATGAACCTTCTACTTCCTACCCACCAGTGCTGAGATTATAGACCTGCACAGCTGGGCACTACTCTATAGTAGGTTATCATATGATTCCATCTGCTAGAAACAGAAACTTTAAAAGTGCAGGCTTTACTAGCTCACTTCAGAGTTAGTGTAAGAGTTATCCACCACACAAGCAGAAATCCAACAAAGATTTGTGAAGTGAATGATGTAGCATCACTTGAATACTATTTAATGCATTTCTAGTATATGTAATGTTGAGAAGTTTCACCATTTTAAAAAAACTTGGATCTGGTAGTACATGCCTCAAATCTCAGCATTTGTCACAAGATTCTTCACAAGTTCAACACTTTCCTGATCTCAATAGTGAGATATAAAGATGTCGGGGCAACCTGGGGAGATTCTGGCTTTAAATTAAAAGAAAGAAGCTTAAAACTAAAAGAAAGAAGGAAGAAAGGAAAGACTGGAAGAATTTTTAAAAAGATAACTCACAAATCTTTTAGCTAGAAAGACATGTAGCAATCTTTTTAGTTGTAGGAAACCACTAATACTTTTTGTTTGGTAGTGTCTAGGGGGGAGGTGTATGTATAGTAAGGTTTGTGACACAGTGAGAATGTAGAGGGCAGAAGCAAATTTAGAAGCTGGTTATCTCCTTCCACTATGTGGGTTTTAGTGACTGATGACAAGTCATCAGGCTTTGCAGTAATGTATTTCGCCTGCTGATCCTTTTGAACAGCCAGCCCTGACTGATACTATTGCCATGTAAATTTATGTTGAAGGCTTTATACTCTCCTTATTGAAATTTTTAATGTAGATTTTCACTTTTATCCTTGTCCTTAATTTCTAGAGCATGCTCAGAAATGACGGTTGTATAACTGGATTGCTGGGAAAAATCTTTCTGCAGAAAAAAAAAAAAAAAAAAAAGTAATCCACGGAAGAATGAGTACTGTGAGAACCAGGGCATACAACCTTCATGGAAGAGCTACAGTTGCAGTTTGCTGTGTGCATTGAACAGAGGAGTATAAAGTTATTTCTCTGCAAAAACTTGTTTAATTACTGCTTTATTTTATGACAATACATACATGAATATTTTAACCATGAGTGCAACTATCAATGCATTCAGGACTAAAGAGTCTTCATCACCCAGAGGTTCATCTAGAACAAATGACAAACAGAATCCATAGGAAAAAAATTCAAGTATAAAGAGGTCTACGACATTGATTGTGTCTATACCTATCACTTACTGCTTTGTAGATGAAGGCTAGCATGACAGACAAAGGTATGGATGTTGGTGTACATCTCACTTCTCTGTCTCCAAAAATCATTGTAGAAACGACTATGGGTCAATTTAGGTAAAGTAAAACTGTTGCGGTAATTCTCCAACCCAAATATGCCCCAGCAATGGAAACACAACTCAATTAATATGAATACAAGCTGTGTGCCTAAACTGGGCAGATCTACCACTACACTACCATCTTCCCCATCTATGAGACCCCTTAGAACTTGCAGTTTCTCCAGGCCATGTGCTTCTGCTCCACTTTTCTTCCACCTCCTCCTCTGTGATCCTCTCTCTGTCTTTTCTCTCTCCTAACTTTCAGTTCCACCTTCCTTTCCTCTGCCCAATCACAGGCTCTAGCCTTTATTTTACCAATTAAGGTGGGAAGAAGGTTTACAGGAAATCACCTGAGTGCTGACTCATTCCTTGTTTGCTACTCCTCCCAGGAGAATGGAATTAGCACCAAATTACAAATAGCCCCAAGGCTATCCACAACATAAAACTAAGACCTTTCTCCAAAAGTATTACAGATTTGGAGATTTGAAGAACTGGCAATAGTGTCTTATTTTTATTCATGCCTATACTGTAAGCAAAATTATCAGGCATCTATTATATATTAATAAGATACTGGACCCATGAGTGGAGAAATTATGAACACCTATCTGTTGATTCTCAAGGAATAAAGACAAAAATGAATGAAACTCATATCCTACCTCTAAATAGTTCACAGACCAGTTGAGAAGACAAAATATAAAATAAGCATCACACATTGTCCAAGTAAGGCAATAGTGATATGTATCACATCTCCTGGAGGAGTAAGGGACATTAGAAAGGATCTTCCATGGAGTGTTGTGTGCATGCCTCAGAAAATGCTTAAGGCTTACATAAATGAATGAAAAGAGGGTGATATAGAGAAGTCTTTCACTTAACACTGCAATGAATGAGTCTAGAAAGACGAGAGAACTCACATCATAAGTCCACAGGGTCATAGGTGATTGTGATTAATGTGACTATGGAGAACATGGGCAAGTCTTGTGTTTTTGAAGAACATATAGATTGTTTTCAATTTCTGGCTATTATAAGCAGAGCAGCAATGAACATGGCTGACCAAGCATAAGATGAAGTGTCCTCTAGGTATATGCCCAAAAGTGATAGAGAGATGTTTCTTCAGGTAAATTGATTCCTGTCTTCCTGAGAAACTACCATATTGATTCTCAAAGATACTGCATACATTTGCACTCCCACCAGCAATGGATGAGTATTCCCCTTATAATACATCCTCACCAGCATGAGCTATCAGTAGTGTTACTGGTCTTACCCAGTATTTTCATATATATACTCAAAGGACATATATATTTCATGACCTCAGCTTTCCCTTTCTCTTCTCCTCACAGTCCCTTCATCCATCCCTTATTCTTTTCTGGTTTTCTTCAGAAAATACCATGCCCTCCATGAATATGAACCACCCATGGCATACCAAGTTGCAGCAAGACTAGGTACCTCCTTCTAATGTTCAGAAGGCAACCCAGTAGGAGAAAAGGGTCCCAAAGTCGATCAACAAAGACTAGTCCAGCTTGAGACACTTGCCCTCAGGGGAAGTCTACCCCTGGCACTACCTTGAGGTCAGGACCCAGAGGATAAATAGCAATAGCCCAGAAATCTAGCATAAAAATTGTTCCTAATGATATTCTGCTGTACTCCTAGATTAGTGCATAAAACAGATGTCATCAGATCTTAGCCATTCTGACAGGTGTAAAATGAAATTTCAAAGTAGTTTTGATTTGCAGTTCCCTGATGGCTAAGGACATGTACCATTTCCTTAAGTGTCCCTCACCCATTTGAGTTTCCTCTTTTGAGAACTCTGTTAAGACCTGTATCCCACTTTTTAAAATTCACTTTACATTCTGATTGCTGCCCTCTTCATTTCTCTTCTACCCATGGCTTCTCCCCCATCCCCCAACTTCTGCTCCTCTGTGAGGGTGGAGAACCCCTTGGGTAAACCCCAACCCTGGCACATCAAGTCTCTGTAGGACTAGGCACATCTTCTCCCACTGAAGTCAGACAGGGCAATCCAGTTGGGGGAATGTACTCCATAGACAGGCCTCTATATATAAATTACTCAAAATCTAGATATCAACAAAACAATCCCTTGCCTGTCTATGGAATACATTCCTCCAACTGGATTGCCTCTATCAAGTATGTAGTTAAGAGAAATCTTTTTCTATTATGTAGTCTGTAGCTTTGTCTGGATGGGAGTTTCCCTTACCTTGCAGAAGCTTCTCTGTTTCACGAGGTCTGCCTATTTTATTGCTGTGAAGGGACACCATGACAAAGGCAACTAAAAACAATTTAATTAGGGCTAGCCTTCAGTTCCAGAGGTTTGGTCCAGTATTATAATGGTGGGAAGCATGGCGGCATGCAAGCAGACTTGGTGTCTTAATATTTTTATGATACAAGTGTTTCACTTGATTGGTTAGATATTTTATATTATTTGAGAATATCATGAAAAGTGCTTTCCCTGGTTTAGTTCTGAGTTCATTTGTTATTTTTATATAGGAGGGCTACTGGTTTTTGCTAGTTAATTTCGTATATAGTTACTTTGCTGAATGCGTTTATCAGCTGCAGAAGTTCCCCAGTAGAATTTAGGGTCATTTATGTATACTGTCATATCATCTGCAAAAGAAAATATATTGACCTCTTCCTATCTCCTCCACTAGTTTTATTGCACTGGATAAGACTTTAAGTACTATATTGAATACGTTTGGAGAGAATGGACTTTGTCTTGTTCCTGATTTTAGTGGAATTGCTTTGAGTTTCTCTCCACTTAAGTTGATTTTGGCAATAGGCTTGCTATATAAACTGTCTTCATTATGTTGATGTATGTGCCTTGTATCCTTAAACTCTCCTGAACATTTGTCATGAATTGGTGTTGGATTTTATCTTAGTTAGAGTTTCTATTGCTGTAAAGAGACACCATGACCAAGGAAACTCGTATAAAGAAAAATATTTAATCGCAGCTGCCTTACAATTCAGAGGCTGCCTCAAAGACCATTATTATTATGCTGGGAAGAATGGCAGCATGCAGGCAGACATGGTATTGGAGTGGAATCTGAGACTTCTACATCTGGATCAGTGGACATCAGGAAGAGAAAGTTGACAGTGGGCCGGGTTGGGCTTGAACATCTGAAACTCCAAAGCCCACACCCAGTGACATACTTTCACCAACAAAGCCACACCTACTCCAATAAGACCATAGCTCCTGATAGTGTCACTCCCAGCCTTTAGTTGATTTAGATGGTATTTCTTCTTTTTTTTCCTCGAGGAAACAGTTCTTTGTTTTGTTGATACTTTGTATTATTTTCTTTGTTTGTTTGCTTTTTTCCATTTTATTGATTTCAGCCCTGACTTTGATTTTTTTTCTCATCCTATCTTTCATTGTGTAATTTCTTCTAGTTGTTCTAGAGCTTTTCAGTATGCTGTTAAGTTATTCCTATTAGGTCTCTCCAACTTGTTTACTGGTTTGCTGATTTGTTTGTTTTTGTTTCTGTTTCCATGTGGGCACTTATTGCCGTAAACTTGCCTCTTAGAACATGCTTCATTGTGTCCCATAATTTGGGTATGTTGTATATTCACTTTCATTCATTAAGTTCTAGGAAGTCTATGATTCATTTCTTAATTTCTGTCTTGATCCATTTTTCATTCAGAAGAGTTTCCATGAGTTTGTAAGTTTTCTCTTGTTTTTATTATTTTAACGTTCAACTTTATTCTGTGGCAGCCTAACAGGATGATGGTGTTATTTCTATTTTCTTACATCTTTTGAGATTTTCTTGGTGTCTTAGTATGAGTCAATTTTGAAGAAAGTTCAATGAGGTATAAAAAAAGAAGGTATATTCTTTTGTATTTGTGAAAATGTTCTTTAAGTATCTATTAGGTCCATTTGGGTTATAACACTTGTGAGCCTTTGCATTTTTCTGTGTGATTTTGTCAGAATGACCTATCTATTTGAAACAGTAGGGTGTTGAAGTCACCCATGGTCAATATGTGATAGTCAGTATGTAATTTAAACCGTAGTATTTCTTTTACAAACTTGGATACCTTTGTGTTTGATGCATTGATGTTAAGAATCACAAGGTCCTCTTTGTGGATTTTTGCTGTGATGAGAATGTTGTGTCCTTCTGATTAGTTTTGGTTTAACATAGTTGGTCAGATATTTAGGGTTAGACTGGCTTGCTTCTTAGGTACATTTTCTTGGAAAATCTTTCCCCATCCTTTTACCTAGGGATGATATCTATATTTGATGTTACAGTGTGCTTGCATAGATCCAATTTTAACAACTGTTAGTCTGTCTTTTTACAGAGAAATCGAGACCAATGACATTGAGAGAGTTCCATGAGAGGTATTTATTGATTCTTCCTATTTTATTGTTGTTGTTGTTATGGTGGTGGTGGTGGTGGTGCTGTGTGTGTGTGTGTGTGTGTGTGTGTGTGTATATTTGTGTGCATATTTAGTTCCCTTCTTCTGATTTGCTTCCCTAGTATTATTTATTCTCTGTATTTTCTCAAGTGTTATTAATTTTAGATCAATATAATTTAATTTTGTGGTCTCTTGAGAATCTGTAGAACATTTTCCAAAGTCCTTCTGCTTCAAAGTTTCCACTGTGAAGTCAGATGTAATTATCATAGGTTTTCCTTTATATGTTCCTTGATCATTTTCTCTTACAGTATTTTTATATTATTTTTTGTTATGAATATTAAGTGTTTTGATTATTATGTGCTGAGATGACTTTCTTTTTATAGTCTCTCTATTTTGTGTTCTCCTCTTGTTGTTGTTGTTGTTGTTGTTGTTGTTGTTGTTGCTATTGTAGTTAACAAAATATCCATCATTTGATTTTACCAATGAAGACTAGGGAGCCAGATGCTGAGGTTAAAGTGTGCTAGTTCAGAGAGGCAGAGAAAGCACCCAGTTTTCCTTCTTCCTTAGCCAATGACCTTTCATGCATTATCTCATAAACCTTCCTTCAAGGACATTGTCCCTCTCTTCTACTTCTTGTGTTTCTATCTGTCCTCCTGACTCCCTCTTTCTCTATATAGTTTCTCACTTAATCCTATGTTCACTTCCTATGTACTGATTGCTTGCTTTGCCTCTTGATCTCTGGCTGACTTTATTTAATCCTCTTTACAATATTCAAATAGACACCTCTTGAATTAAAGGTCTGTGCTAAGTCTGAGCAACACCACAACTAAAACCAGATTTTCTCAGTAAAAGACAAAATTCTGGGATTCACAATGTGATCAAATATCCTACAACTGTGTTCCATAGTGTTTTTTTGACATAATAGGCACATCCTTCTCTAAGATAGGGAAATTTTCTTCTAGGAGTTTGGTGAAAATATTTTCTGTACATTTTACTTGGGCTTCTTTGCCTTCTTCTATTCCTATTATTCTTAGGTTTGGTTTTTCATAGTGTTCTAGATTTCCTGAATGTTTTATACTAGGAATTTTTTTGGTTTCTTTTTAACACTTTCTTTGATGGGGATATCTATTTCTTCTATTGTATCTTTAGTGCCTGAGATTCTTTCTTTTATCTTTTGTATTCTTTCTTTAGATGTTTTCCTTATTTACATTGCAAATTTAATCCCCTCCAGAACCCCCCCATCCTATCCTCCCTGTCCCTGCTCACTAAACCAACTGCTCCCACTTCCCTGTCCTTACATTCACCTAAATGGAGCATCAAGCCCTCACTAGACCAAGGGTCTTTCCTCTCATTGATGTTCCACAAAGCCATCCTTTGCTACATATGCTGCTGGAGCCGTGGGTCCCTCCATGAGTACTCTTTGGTTGTTGGTTTAGTCCCTGGGAGCTCTGGGGGCACTGGTTGGTTCATATTGTTGTTCCTCCTATGGGACTGCAAACCCCTTCAACTCCTTGGGTTCTTTCTCTAGCTCCTCCATTGGGAAATTTGTGCTCAGTCCAATGGATGTGGGTCAGTTCTAACAGCCAGAGTCCAGTAGAGCAGAACCACTTTGAACCCTGGAGACCTACTGAGCATTTGCTCGAATGGACGGAAGGTGTTAGTGAATTGCTCCTGAGACCATGGCTCAGATTTCAGCCCAGACCCCTCACAGCTGCCCCTGCAGGAAGTGTGTGCTCTATCAGGCAGACACTGCCTCCAACTCCCAGCATTCTAGCTGGACCTTACACACAGTCATCCGACCACAAGCCAGGCATGCCATGCCCCATACAATAAAAGGGGTAGTTTGCCCCCTCCTCACTCTCTTGTTCCCTTCCCCCTCTCTCTTGCTTCCCCTCTCTCTTTCTCTTGTTCCCTCCTCACTCTCTTGTTCCCTTCTTCCCCTCTCGCTCTTACTTCCCCTCTTTCTTGCTTGCTTTCTCTCTCTTTGCTCTCTCTCCTCTCTGCTCTTTGTTCTCTTCTCTTCTCCCTCCTCTCCTTTCTCTCTCTCTCTCCTTCCTCTCCTTTCCTTCTCTCTACTCAACTAGCACATTTCCCCTTCCTACAATAAATTCCTACAATAAATTCCTCATTCATACATTGCCTCCTTTTAAATTAAGGCGCCTTGCAGCAAACAGGCCAGCCCCGGGAGGAGAAAGAGAGACCTGGGCCTCACCACCAGGCCCCGCGGCCACCCTGGGAGAGAGAGAGACTCGGGCCTCAACACCAGGGCCCCCTGCCACCCCAGGGAGAGAGAGAGCCACAGCAGGCCGGGCCTGGGCCACAGCCCAGGCCCCCCCCCTTCTCCTTATTGAGCCAACAAATGGATGGTTGTGAGCATTCACTTCTGTATTGTCAGACACTGGCAGAGCTTCGCAGGAGACAGCTATATCAGGCTCCAGTCAGTAAGCACTTGTTGGCATCCACAATAGTGTCTGGGTTTGGTAACTGTATATGGGATGGATCCCCAGGTGGGACAGTCACTGGATGGCTTTTACTTAAGTTTCAGTCCAAAACTTTGTCCATGTATTTCCTACCATGGGTATTTTGATCCCCCTTCTAAGAAGTACCGAAGTATCCACACTGTGGTCTTCCCTCTTCTTGAGCTACATGTGGTCTATGAATTGTATCTTGTGTATTCCGAACTTCTGGGTTAATATCCACTTATCAGTGAGTGCATGCCATGTGTGTTCTTTTGGGATTGGTTACCTCACTCAGGGTGATATTTTCTAGTTCCATTCACTTTCCTAAGAACTTCATGAATTTATCATTTTTTAATAGCTGAGTAGTACTCCATTGTGTAAATGTACCACATTTCTGTATCCATTCCTCTGTTGAAGGACACCTGGGTTCTTTCCAGCTTCTGGCTATTATAAATAAGGCTGCTCTGAACATAATGGAGCGTGTGTCCTTATTACATGTTGGAGCATCTTCTGGGTATATGCCCAGGAGTGGTATACATGGGTGCTCACATTTCATTATGTCCAACTTTCTGAGGAACCATTAAACTGATTTCCAGATTGGTTGTACCAGCTTGCAATCCCACCAGCAATGGAAGAGTGTTCCTCTTTCTCCACATCCTCACCAGCATTTGCTGTCACCTGAGTTTTTGATCTTAAGCCATTCTGACTGGTTTCGGGTGGAATCTCAGGATTGTTTTGATTTGAATTTCCCTGATGTTTAAGGATGTTGAACATTTCTTTAGGTGCTTCTCAACCATTTGGTACTCCTCAATTGAGAATTTTTTTTTGTTTAGCTCTGTACCCCATTTTTAATAGGGCCATTTGATTCTCTGGAGTCTAACTTCTTGAGTTCTTTGTACATATTGGATATTAGCCATCTATCAGATTATAGGGTTGGTAAAGAAAGATCTTTTCCCACACTGCTGGTTGCCATTTTGTCCTATTGACAATGTCCTTTGCCTTACAGAAGCTTTGCAATTTTATGAGGTCTCATTTGTCGATTCTTGATCTTATAGCACAAGCCATTGGTGTTCTGTTCAGGAAATTTTCCCTGGTACCCATGTGCTCTTGCCCACTTTCTTTTCTATTAGTTTCAGTGTATCTGGTTTTATGTAGAGGTCCTTAATCCATTTGGACTTGAGCTTTGTACAAGATATAAGAATGAACCTATTTGCAACTTCTACATGCTAACCGCCAGTTGAACCAGCACCATTTGTTGAAAATGCTATCATTTTTTTTCCCCATTGGATGGTTTTAGCTCCTTTGTCAAAGATCAAGTGACCATAGGTGTGTGGGTTCATTTCTGTGTCTTCAGTTCTATTCTATTGATCTACCTGTCTTTCATTGTACCAATACCATGCAGTTTTTATCACAATTGTTCTGTAGTACAGCTTGAGGTCAGAGATGGTGATTCCACCAGTTAGTTCTTTTATTGTTGAGAATAGTTTTCACTATCCTGAGTTTTTTGTTATTCCAGATGAATTTGGAAATTGCTCTTTCTAACTTTGTGAAGAATTTATTTGAAATTTTTGTAGGGATTCCATTGAATCTGTAGATTGCTTTTGGCAAGATGGCCATTTTTACTATATTAATCCTACCAATCCATGAGCATGGGAGATCTTTCCGTTTTCTGAGATCTTCTTCAATTTCTTTCTTCAGAGACTTGAAGTTCTTGTCATACAGATTTTCACTTGCTTAGTTAGAGTCACACCAACATAATTTATACTTAGAGTTGTTGTTTCCATATAGAGGAAGGCCATTGATTTGTTTGAGTTAATTTTGTATCCAGTCACTTTGCTAAAGTTGTTTATCAGGTTTAGGAGTTCTCTGGTGGAATTTTTTGGGTCACTTAAGTATACTATCATATCATCTGCAAATAGTGATATTTTGACTTCTTCCTTTCCAATTTGTATCATGTTGATCTCTTTGGTTGTCTAATTGTTCTGACAAGGACTTTGAGTACTATATTAAAAGATAGGGAGAGAGTGGACAGCCTTGTCTTGTCCATGATTTTAGTTGAATTGCTTCAAGTTCTCTCCTTTTAGTTCAATCTTGGCTACTGGTTTGCTGCATACTGCTTTTACTATGTTTAAATATGGGCCTTGAATTCTAGATCTTTCCAATACTTTTATCATGAAGGGTGTTAGATATTGTCAAATGCTTTCTCAGCATCTAATGAAATGATAGTGTAGTTTTCTTCTTGAGTTTGTTTAGATAGTGTATTACATTGATGTATTTCCATATATTGAACCATCCCTGCATCCCTGGAATGAAGCCTACTTGATCATGAAGGATGATCCTTTTGATGTGTTCTTGGATTAGATTTGCAAGTATTTTATTGTACATTTTTGCATCAATATTCATAAGGGAAATTGGTCTGACGTTCTCTTTCTTTGTTGGGTCTTTGTGTGGTCTTGGTATCAGAGTAATTGTGGCTTTGTTGAATGAAAAGGGTAGTGTTCTTTCTGTTTCTATTTTGTGGAATAGTTTGAAGAGTACTGGTATTAGGTCTTCTTTGAATGCCGTATAGAATTCTTCACTAAACCCATCTGGTCCTGGACTTTTTTTGGTAGAAAGACTATTAATGATTCCTTCCATTTCTTTAGGAGTTATGGGACTGTTTAGATCATATATCTGATCCTGATTTAACATTGGTACCTGATATCTGTCTAGAAAATTGTCCATTTCATTCAGATTTTGCAGTTTTGTTGAGTATAGACTTTTTTAGTAGGACCTTATGATTTTTTTTAGTTCCTAAGGTTCTGTTGTTATGGCTTCCTTTTATTGATTTAGATACTGTCTCTGTGCCCTCTTGTTAGTTTGGTTAAGGGTTTATCTATCTTGTTGAGTTTTTCAGAGAACCAGCTCTTGGTTTGGTTGATTCTTTGTACAGTTCTTTTTGTTTCTACTTGGTTGAGTTCAGTCCTGAGTTTGATAATTTCCTGCCTTCCTCTTGGTTTTATTTGCTTCTTCTTGTTATAGAGCTTTCAGATGTGCTGTCAAACTGCTAGTGTATGCTCTCTCCAGTTTCTTTTTGGAGGCACTCAGAGCTATGAGTTTTTCTCTTAGCACTGCTTTCATTGTGTTCCATAAGTTTGGGTATGTTGTGGTTTCATTTTCATGAAACTCTAAAACGTCTTTAATTTCTTTGTTTATTTCTTCCTTGACCAAGTTATTATTGAGTAGAGTGTTGTTCAGCTTCCACATATATGTGAGCTTTCTATTGTTTATGTTGGTATTGAAGACCAGTCTTAGTCCAAAGTGATCTGATATGATTCAGGGGATAATTTCAATCTTCTTGTATCTGTTGAGGCCTGTTTTGTGACAGATTATATGGTCAATTTTGGAGAAGGTACCATGAGATGCTGAGAAGAAGGTATAGTCTTTTGTTTTAGGATAAAATGGTCTATAGATATCTGTTAAATCCATTTGGTCCATAACTTCTGTTAGTTGCATTGTGTTTCTGTCTAGTTTCTGTTTCCATGATCTGTCCATTTCTGAGAGCGGGTGTTGAAGTCTCCAGCTATTATTGTGTGAGGTGCAATGTGTGCTTTGAGTTTTAGCAAAGTTTTGTTTTTTTTTGTTTTTTTTTTTTGTTTTTTTTTATGAATGTCAGTGCTCTTGAATTTGGAGCATAGATGTTCAGAATTGAGAGTTCATCTTGGGAGATTTTTCCTTTGAAGAGTACAAAGTATTCCTCCTTTTTTATCTTTTTTTTTGATAACTTTATGTTGAAAGTTGATTTCATTCGATATTAAAATGGCTATGCCAGCTTGTTTCTTGGGACCATTTGCTTGGAAAATTGTTTTCCAGCTTTTTACTCTGAGGTAATATCTGTCTTTGTCACTGAGGTGGATTTCCTGTATGCAGCAAAATGTTGGGTCCTGTTTACATATACAGTTTGATAGTCTATGTCTTTTTATTGGGGAATTGAGTCTATTGATGTTAAAAGATATTCAGGAAAAGTGATTGTTGCTTCCTGTTATTTTTGTTGTTAGAGGTGGAATTATGTTTATGTGGCTATCTTATTTTTGAATTGCTAGAAGTTTATTTTCTTGCTATTTCTAGGATGTAGTTTCCCTCCTTGTATTGGTGTTTTCCATCTATTATCCTTTGTAGGGCTGGCTTTGTGGAAAGATATTGTGTGAATTTGGTTTTGTCATGGAATACCTCAGTCTCTCCATCAATGGTAATTGAGAGTTGTGCTGGGTACAGTAGCCTGGGCTGGCATTTGTGTTCTACTAGGATCTGTATGACATCAGCACAGGATCTTCTGGCATGCATAGTCTCTGGCAAGAAGTAGTGTAATTCTGATAGGTCTGCTTTTATATGTTACTTGACCTTTTTCCCTTACTGCTTTTAATATTTTTTCTTTGTTTTGTGCATTTGGTGTTTTGATTATTATGTGACTGGAGGAATTTCTTTTCTGGTCCAATCTATTTGGAGTTTTGTAGCCTTCTTGTATGTTTAGGGGCATCTCTTTCTTTAGGTTAGGGTAGTTTTCTTCTATGATTTTGTTGAAGATAATTTATTGATCTTTTAAGTTGGGAATCTTCACTCTCCTCTATACTTATTATCCTTAGGTTTGGTCTTCTTATTGTGTCTCAGATTTCCTGGATGTTTGGGGTTAAGAGCTTTTTGCATTTTTCATTTTCTTTGACTGTAGTGTCAATGTTTTCTATGGTATCTTCTGCTCCTGAGATTCTCTCTTCTATCTCTTGTCTCCTGTTGGTGATGCTTGCATCTATAACTCCTGACATCTTTCCTAGATTTTCTATCTCCAGAGTTGTCTCCCTTTGTGATTTCTTTATTGTTTCTACTTCCATTTTTAGTTCCTGGATTGTTTTGTTCAATTCCTTCAACTGATTGGCTGTGTTTTCCTATAAATATTTAAGGGATTTTTGTGTTCCTCTTTCAGAGCTTCTACTTGTTTACTTGTGTTCTCCTGTAATTCTCTAAGGGATTTTTGTGTTTCTTCTTTAAGTTGTTCTACTTGTTTTCCTGTATTTCTTTAATGGAGTTATTTATGTCCTTCTTTAAAGACCTCTGTCGTAAGGCAGTGGTGGTGCATGCCTTTAATCCCAGCACTTGAGAGGCAGAGGCAAGCAGATTTCTGAATTTGAGGCTAATATGGTCTACAGAGGGAGTTCCAGGACAGCCAGGGCTGTACAGAGAAACCTTGTCTCAAAAAACAAAGCAAAACAAAAACAAACAAACAAACAAACAAACAAACAAATGTCCTCTATCAGCATCTTGAAAAGTGATTTTTAAATCCAAATCTTGCCTTTCTGGTTATTGGGGTATCAAGGAATTGCTGTTGTGATAGTACTGGGTTCTAATGAGGCCATATAGCCTCGGTTTGTGTTGGTAAGTTTCTTGTGCTTGCCTTTTGCCATCTGGTTCTCTTTGGTGTTAGGTGGTCTTGCTGTCTCTGGTATGAGCTTGTCCCTCCTGTGGACCTGTAAACCTGTGTCAGCACTCCTAGAAGACCAACTCTCTCCTGGCAGGAACTGTGCACAGAGGGCTTTGGAACAGCCCCAGTTCTGGGGTACAGATAGAGGCAGGAAGGACCCTGTCCTAGCTGCTCTGCTGCTTCTGTGGCCTGTGCACTCTGCCTTAGAAAGTCACCAGAGAGAAAAAATTTATCTTTTGTATTCTGTTGGTAACACTTACCTCTGAAGTTCTTCGCCAAGTTCATAAATTTTTTATTTCCCGATTTCCCTCAGTTCGGGATTTCTTCACAGATTCTATATCTACTTTCAAGTCTTGAAGTGCTTTATTCATTTCCTTTTACTGTTTGGGAGTTCAGAGATTTCTGTACGAACTTATAAATTTCCTCTTTAAGGACCTCTATTTTAAGTCATAAAGACCATTTAAGGCCTTTTCCTTGTGCTTTAGTAATGTGGCAAATCTCAAGACCTGCTGTTATAGGGCTACTGAGTTCTGATGGAGACATGGTGTACGGTTGTTATTGATTTTCTTTTTATGCTGATGTCTAGGCATCTGGGAAAGATTGTAATTCTAGGTTCTGATAGCTGGTCTCATTTTGTTGGGTAGGTATTTTGTTTCTTGGTTTCTGTTGACCTATCTGATTCTTGGTACTGTGTAGTCACTGTCATTTTTTTAAGAGTAGGAAATTCTTCTGGCATCCTGATTGGCTGTGCACACTGGGAATTGCTGCTATTCTGTGTTTTAAGGTTTGGGGAGCTTACACTTAGGAATGGAGATGGGTTAGGATGGGAAGGGTTATAATGGGAGGTGTCTTGAGCAGGTCCCCAGCAGAGAGGAAAGCAAAATGTTTCCCCAGGGTCAGCTTAGTGCCTTGAAAATGGTGACCATGGCTGATCAGATGTTCTGTAATAGAGGTGAGATGTAGCTACTGTGCTTGGGGGGTGGAATAAAGCAATGAGTGCTGAAGGAAGTTAGAAGAGGATGATCTGTATGGTCTGCTCAAAAGGAGGGTGAAGGAGAGGAAGGCTGCTGCAACTGGTTTGCTGCAAAGCTGTGGATAAGACTAAGTGATTGATTTTAGAGAAACTAAAGGAAAGGTCAAGATCTGCAGTTAGCATATCTACTTCTCTGATTGGAGTGGCCTGTGGGTTCTCAGAAAGGGCCTCCTAATAAAAACAAGGTTTTATTGTTATAAGCCATTCTTATTTTGGGAATGTTTATTTCCATAATGTCTTTTAGCTTTACTCACTTACTAGTTACATTCATCTAAAAATGAAAGTTACCTAAACATCTAATTAATGAAGAAATGTGATGAGCATTATGCACACATAGAGCACTTCAATAAGGATATCTGAAGCAAGAATATCAATTATGATAGAGTCAGAAGAGAGTGGCTCAAGGATCTGCAAGCAAAAAATTTGTCCTTAAGTGTGGCAAGTATCCCAATGAAATATCATTGGAGAAAACTAAATTGTCCTCTTAAGTGTCAATTGTAGATTGTTTCTTGGTTAGCATGGGAATCGGTGTGCAATACCCCTTCTCAGCATTAGGCCTCTTCTGTCCTGAACCAGGATTTATGTATGCTCCCACCACATGCCCAGCAGTAGATGGCCAACACAAAATAAATTCAAGGTTATTTTTGTAGTCTTCTTGGCTCATATTTCTGTGTTTGTGTATTTGTTTTCTTACTGGTCTTTTGTTTGAATATTAGGGTTTCCAAGTTTATGTTTTTAATGGTATGTGTGTGGTTCTTGTATTTTTTTTCTTTTTAAAACAATCCTGAAATGTTTGTTTTGCTTTGTTTTGGGTTCTGCCTGTTTGTTTACTTTTGAGAGAGAGAGAGAGAGAGAGAGAGGTCATAGAGCTTTGTGGGTAGGGAAGTAGGAAGAATCTGGGAGAAGTTGGGGGAGGGAAAAGCATGGCTAGAATATATTGTTCAAAAATAATTTTTGGAAAAGAGTTTGGTGCTGAAGCCAACAAGTGAGCTTAGGGTTTAAAATAAAGAACCCTGCTTCCCATGACAGCAAGAATTCAAGATCATCAGAAGAACAGCTGGGAGACATGGATGTGCTTTAACAGAAATAGCTGCCTCCTGAGTAAGTTCAGGATCATTTCCAAGTAGCAGTAAAATTTAAACATAGACAATCTCAATCCCTTAAGGTGCACCTGTCATCCACTGAGTAGGTAGCATATGATCCAAACTTCACACATACTACAAAACATAGCATGGACATTTGGGGGGGGGATTGTTTGGTTATTAGATTTGTTTTTGTTTTATGTGAATAGGTGTTTTACTGGCATCTGTGTCTGTGTTCTGCATGCATACAGTCCCACAAATGTCAGAAAGTAGACAAAAGGAAATGTCTAGTCCACTGGAGCTGGAGTTAAGGATGACTGGTAACACATATGGTGATATGTGTGCTGGGAATCAAATCAATGTCCTCTGGAAAAGCAGAGCCATTGAGCCATTTGTAGCATCAATTTAGGCATTCTTAAATACTTGTTGGCTATTTGCTAAACATAGGACTTAAAGGACGGCCTAGTCAATGAATGAAATTAAAACCATTAATGCACTCTTCCCAAAGGACTCCACTTCTTCCTGCAGTGTTCTTCTGCTTGTTAGCAGTAAGCAGGCACCCAAAATCAGATGTGGACATGATATAAGAATCCAGAATGTGGATCTTCATCAGCCTTTGCTCTGAATACTGTCTGAGCATCATGCTTTTAATAATAGGATGGTATGAAACTGAGGAAAGTAAAGAGCCATCCAAAGACATTAGAGAAATGAAAAGGAGGATTGTTACAGGAGTCACATGACAAATGTAGCAAAAAGAAGGGACTGGTTAGAATCTGAGACTCAATGAAATTGCAAAAAGTATAGGGACACTAAAACAAACACAGTAGAAGGAAAAGGAAAGGCAGTTTTTAAAAACTAAATAAAATAAATACAAAGGAAGTAAGTAAAGCCATAATATGTTGCTTCCCTCTGAAAGAAAAGAATGTTTATATAGGAATAAAATGCAAATACAACCTATTGATTACCTTTTATGCATTTTAAGAGTTTTAAATATGTAAAAATATACAAATAGAACCACCATACATTACCAATGCACAAATATGGTAATATTTCACAAGCATTCTAAATTATAAGAAATAAAAATTCTCTATATGATATTGAAATCATCATTGACCTTCATATTCTCTTTTCTAGTTTCTAGAAACTATTGCTCTCAGGACTTGTGAATCTTCAAAGCTTTCTATTTTATAGATATATTAGTTTATATAAATATCTCCATATTTTTACATAAGCACATACCCTAAATCCAAAATTACCTTTTTCTATATTTGACTATTCAACTATTCCTATATTCGACCATTCTTTGTCTTGTTAACTAATTTTTTTTCTAGCAATCTGAGTTCAGTCAACGTATTGCTGCTTTTACTCCCACAATTCATTAATATTTAGGCTTGTTATTTCTTCACTACAACCAACAATCTGCTAGTTTTAATAAAGGTTTATAAAAGTAATGGTTTATTGAAGCTAGTGATGGCTACCTCACAGAGCAATCAAAAATCTCAACATGTTAAGACACTTGCTTCCAAGCCTGAAGATCTGACTTCAATTCCCTGGGTCAACAAGGTAGAAGGAAAACAACTCCTCAAAGCTGTTTTCTGATTATTGCATGTATGCCATAGAACACACACACACACACACACACACACACACACACACACACACACACAGAGGTACTCAGGAATGTACTAAAAATTTAAATGGACAGAAAAGATCACATGTTTATGTGCTTTTATTTTATGGTCACTCTTAAATGGTGACAGTAAATCCTGTCCTGAATAGACTCATTTTCTTACAATTCTTTCTTTCCAGGCACACATTTCCGTGGATGACAAGAAACCTGTAAACCTAAATCCCCTTACTTAATATTCTCCTGTAGCGTCTAAGATTTATTTTACCACCATTAGTGCCCGATGGCTAATTCAGGTTTCCTCCCACAATATAGATTATCTTGTTCAGTTTTTATTGAGGATTTCCAAGCTGAATAATTTCCTAAAATGAGAAAGCGTTTCTTCTTTTTCATGTTCTAAAATCAACTAGTCAAAACAGTTACCCAACAAGCTCAAATTCATAGATCTCTTTTCACTTCTTGACTTCCCCTTCATGTTTTCAGTCTAGTTACCTCTGTGCCACCTCAGCGCTGTCTACTTTTAATATCATCAATTATCACCATCATTGTTAACTGTTCACCTCTCATGATGATAGTTCCCTATCCACCACACCCAGCATAGTGTTCATTTCTAAGTCACATAACTTTTTCATGTTTTCTTGTTCCTACTTGTCATCCTGCTGTTATTATTGCTGGCACAATTGTTTTTCTTAAAATAATATCCATTTTATTTTACTCTATATTCATAGCATTTTGTTGTTGTTTCTTCAAATTTTAATTATCTTGGTTCTTTTTCTTCTAGAATTTCAAAGACTTTTTTGTTGTTGTACTTTTCATATTGTCAAAACAGCATTTGTGGGCTTTCTGTGACAATGTTTTTTATTCTGTGGGTCACATGTCTAGCAAGAACTGGTCATGCAGTACTTGGTGAATCCATACAACCACTGAACTAGTCATCTTAACAAAATGTCTTTTTTTCTCAGATACTTAAAGTTATAAAAGCCCTAAGCTCTGTTCCTGTTTCTAATAAAGGTTCAAGAGTTTCCCAGTAAATATTAGACATTTATTTTTATAGTCCACATGATCCTGTCTTATTTGGAACTATGTTTTTCTCTCTCTTCATGATCCATTGAGGTATCTTGATTGACATTGCATCCATGAACTTTTTCTGTTTTGTTTTTTTGTTTGTTTTTTTTTGTGTGTGTGCATTGGTGGTTGTCTAGGAGCTATCTAGGAAAAACAGGGTGACCTTGAACTCAGAAACTCATCTCCTTCTGCCTCTTTAATGTTGACATTAAAGGAATGTGCCACAACTCCCACTATACACCCAGCACACATCTATGGAGTTTTAGCTGGCATATGTGTAGCTAAGTATAAGTGTGAACACCTGGTGTGTGCTCAGAAAAGAGGAAGGGTATATGTTTATTTTCTCTCTGTTCTCAAAATGAAATCACATGTATTAAATTAAAATTTTTAAAACAACATTTTAAACACCAAACCACCTATTGTCACTCACCCACTGTCTTAGTCAGGGTTTTTATTCCTGCACAAACACCATGACCAAGAAGCAAGTTGGGGAGGAAAGGGTTTATTCAGCTTACTTCCACATGGCTGTTGATCACCAGAGGAACTCAGGACTGGAACTCAAGCAGGTCAG
Organism: Montemys delectorum; assembly: GCA_019843815.1. NCBI lineage: Eukaryota > Metazoa > Chordata > Mammalia > Rodentia > Muridae > Montemys > Montemys delectorum. The sequence goes on from JADRCD010178479.1 coordinate 33,987, forward strand.
GAGGCAGGAGCTGACGCAGAGGCCATGGAGACATGTTCTTTATTGGCTTGGTTAGCCTGCTCTCTTATAGAACCCAAGACTTCCAGCCCAGGGATGGCACCACCCACAAGGGGCCCTACCCACTTGTTCACTAATTGAGAAAATGCTCCACAGCTGGATCTCATGGAGGCACTTCCCTAACTGAAGTTCCCTTCTCTGTGATAACTGCAGCCTGTGTCAAGTTGACACACAAAACTAGCCAGTATACCCACCAAACTCATTCTTTTTTTTTTTCTGGAAAGAGTAGAAACATGTATAAAGCAAGGATTACTGATCTGTCAACAGTCTATAGTTGAGGAAAGGAAAAATAAATTTTCATAGTTGCCTGCATTGCCCAGTTAACAATACAATTTTATGTAATGAGACAGCAACATTAGGAAGATCGAATATTTTTCCTAAGTAAGCCAATCTCTATTATCAGAAGCTAATATCAGAAGAAAGAGAACTACAAGTTTGTCTAATTTAAATAAAATATAAATAGCACAGATGAACGAATGACAGCACATCAGATGTCTATAACCACTGATTGGAAGTAGTGAGACTTGGGCTGTATTTTTTACTCTAAGCCTTTTAAAATATCTGATTCATTTTATAACATGTGTATTTGACTTTGACAAAAATAAAGAACTGTTATTAGATTAAGGAAGTTGAGGTAGGAGAGGGAAAATAAAGAGTGAAATAAAAGAACAAAAGACATCTATTATGGCATGTACCATTTAATTGCTTTGGACTCTGGGATTCATTGTTTAATACTAATTTTAAAATCTAAAAATTATTAAATATTGCATAAAGCATAAAAACTCTAAAGAAGAAGAAAATTGAGGACTCAATCTCTTCTTTTCAAAAAATGGATGAAAATTCATATGAGTAGAAATAATTAAATGATTGAAAATCACTATTGTACTTTGTGCATTGGTGAACTAATGAAAAAGGAATAATACTGATTCTTTCCTGCAAGAAGGAGAATTAGTCATGCCCTGGAATAAGCAACCTAGTTTCTAATGGAAGCCAAGGATTAACTTTTACATACAATATCTTTTTGAGAAGAGAATTTCCCCCTAGTTTCCACAACTCTTGTGAGTATTAAAGTAGGGGTCATAAATTTTAGAGCAGAGAGATGCAGGAGGCTTGTAGAGTCAGAGAAATAATATGTATTTGAACCTGGTTATCCAGTTGGTATAAATCACATTTAAAGGAGGAATGTTATGGTGACAAAAACCAACATTAGAATCAATAATAAAGTCTATTGATCCATCATGATCAATCCTGTTCTGGCATTCTGATTTTGTTTCTTCTGATTTGTCTAAATACAAAATTTGTTGATGTTCTCTATACTCATCTATATAATTAACTTCATTATTAGAAGCTTTAGTAAGATCATTAGTGTTTATTGGTCCTGAAGGAAAAAATCAGTAGGTTTTAAAATATACTCAAAATTGCCAATAAACATGCTTAGATGGTTTTGGACTCTGTCAAAAATCAAGTGTCTATAGATGTGTGGGTTTATTTCTGAGTCTTTAATTCGATTCCATTTATCCACTTGTCTGTTCCTATACTGATACCATGTGCTTTTTTTAATTATTATTTCTCTCTAGTATAGCTTCAAATCAGGTAAAGTGATACATACAAAAGTTCTTTTATTGTTCAGGAGTGTTTTAGCTATCCTGAGATTTTTTTTTTTAATTAGGTATTTTCTTTATTTACATGTACATTTTCCCTTCCCAGGTTCCCCTCCAAAACAAACAAACAAACAAACAAACAAAAACAAGAACAAACCCCTTTTGCCTCCCCCTTCCCCATGCCTGTCACCCCACCCTCTCCCACTTATTGGCCCTGGCATTCCCCTACAATGGGGCACAAAACCTTCACAAGGCCGAGGTCCTTTACTCCTATTAATGATCGAATTTGCAATCCTCTACTAAATACCTGCTGCGAGTACATTCAATCCCACCCTGTATAGTCCTTGATTGGTGGTTGGGTCCCTGGGAGCTCTGAGGGTACTAGTTAGTAATTGTTGTTCGTCCTAAGGGGCTGCAAACCCTTCAGCTCCATAGAACCTTTCTCTAACTCCTTCATTGGGGACCGTGTACTCAGTTCAATGAATGGCTGTGAGCCTCTACATCTGTATTAGTCAGGTATTGTCAGAGCCTCTTAGGAGATAGCTATATGCTTGTCTTTCCTTCCGTCTCTGCTCCATAGTTAATCTCTGCCACTCCTTCTGTGGGTGTTTGATTCCCCTTTTTAAGAAGGAATGAAATGTCCACCTTTTAGTCTTCCTTCTTCTTAAGTTTCTTGTGGTTTGTGGGTCGTTCTTCCTGTATTCCAAACTTCTGGGCTAATAACCACTTATCAAAGAATGCATACCATGTTGTTTTTCCATAAGAAGTTAAGAATTGTTCCTTTAAGATCTACAAAGAACTATGTTGAAATTTTCATGAAAATGGCATTGAATCTGTAAATAGCTTTTGGTAAGATGGCCATTTTCACTATGTTAATCCCATCAGTACATGAGCTGGGAATATCTTTCCACTTTCTGATATCTCCTCAATTCTTCAGAGACTTAAAGTTCTTGTCATACAGGTCTTTCACATACTTGGTTAGAGTTACACCAAGATATTTTATGTTATTTGTGGCTATTGTGATGGGTACTGTTTCCCTAACTTCTTTCTCAGTCCATTTATGACTTGTAAAGAGGAAGGCTACTAATTCCTTTGAGTTAATTTCATATCTAGCCAAGGACACTTGCTCAACTATGTTCATAGAAGCTTTATTTGTATTAGTCAGAAAATGGAAATAACCTAGATGTCTCTCATGTACAGAATGGATACAGAAATAAGGATATCATGAATTTTGCAAGCAAATGAATGAAAGTAGAAAATGTCCCCCTGAATGAAGTACCCAGAATCAAAAGGACATGTGTGGAATGTATTCACTTATAAGTGGATAAAGTGGATATTATCAGCCGTAAAGTACAGGTTAACCATGCTAGAGTCAACAGACACAAAGAAGCCAAATAATAAGGAGGGCACAAGAGAAGATATTTGAATCTTTCTCAGAAGCAGAAACAAAATAGATAATGGAAACCTATAGAAGAAGGGAACTGTGTGGAAGAGGGAATAGGGAGGGGAGTAGAGCTGGGGGCGGATTATATATAGGGAGAGTGAGGGAGAGAGAAGGAAGATCCCAGAGACCTGGGAAGAGGAAAGGCCACAGAGTATCTAAGGGTGTGACTCTAGCTAAGATTCCTAGCAGTGGGGGATATGGATCTTGAAGTGGCTAATCACTCTAGCCAGGCAAGACTCCCAGTGGAAGGATAAGGACAGCAACCCACCCACAAACCCATTGACCCAAAATGTGTCCTACCTACAAGATGTTCAGGGACAAAGATAAAGCAGAGACTGGGGGAATGGCCAATCAATGTCTGCCCCATGAGAATCAGCCCACAGACATGATCCAATGCCTGACACTATTACACAGGAACCTAACATGACTGTCCTCTAAGAGGCTCCTACTGGCAGCCATTGGAAAAAGATGCTGAGACTCACACCCAAACATTAATTGAGTTCGGAGTCTTTTTTTTTTTTTTTTTTTTTTTTGTGGGAGTGGTAGTTTTGAGACAGGGTTTCTCTGTGTAGCCCTGGTTGTCCTGGAACTCACTCTATAGACCAGGCTGGCCTCGAACTCAGAAATCCCCCTGCCTCTGCCTCCCAAGTGCTGGGAATAAAGAAGAGACGAGAGAAAGATTGAGGGACCCGAAGAGTACAGGGTCTCCACAGGAAGACCAACAGAATCAACTCACCTAGACTCTGGAGAACTCTCAGGGACTGAATCAGGAACCAAAGAGCGAGACTGGGCTGGACCTAGGTCCCCCCAAACATATGTAGCAGATGAGCAGCTTGCTCTTCACTTGAGTCCCCCAAACAACTGGAGCAAAGGCTGCCTGCCCCGAGCCTGCTGCTTGCCTGCCTACCTGCCTACCTGCCTACCTGCCTACCTGCCTACCTGCCT
>JADRCD010178481.1:0-24505 GCA_019843815.1 Montemys delectorum
AAAAAAAATAGCAGGTGTTGCAGAACAGGCAAATACTAGGACAATGCCTGCCGGTAATCCTAGCCTCTGGAGGATCACACACAGGAGGACTGTGAACTGTGGATGGGGGTACCACTGCCATCAGCTTGTCTTAGTCAGCAGTTAGAGGGCTAACACAGGTGGATCTCCACAAGCTTGAGAGCAACCTAGGCTACAGATAGAGGCTAGTTCAAAAACCCAAGTAGTCCACCACCTCCTCCTCCACCACCATCATTATAGATCCACTGAACAGGGAGGGGCTACTATTCTTATGATCCATTCAGTCTGAGAAGCCTACCCAGAACACAGTGTTGTATATATTAAAAACAATGAATAAAATGGTGTTTAAGACTGAAAGATCTATTGCTAACTCACAGATTACCCATGTCTGAAAAACAGTAATCAACCTGCCCTCTGGCCTCAATCTTTGTTTTGTTGTTGTTTTTTTTGTTTTGTTTTTTCGAGACAGGGTTTCTCTGCATAGCTCTGGCTGTCCTGGAACTCAACTTTGTAGATCAGGCCTGCCTCTGCCTCCCAAGTGCTGGGATTAAAGGCGTACGCCACCACCGCCCAGCTGGCCTCAATCTTTAATTAAAGTTTTTTGGAAGGACTGAAGAAAACAAGGCTAACAGCTGACGTATCCAGGAACTGAAGACAGACTTACACAGCAATGAAAAGGTCAGATTAACGCCAGGCCTCCTCATTATTATCATTTTTGTGTCTCTGTCTAGATGTACAAACATAAAAACAGCAGGATGGCCTGATAAGGGTTTAAAACTGAAGATCTAAGGGAGCTGAAGAAGAGTATCAAGAACCAATGCACCAATAAGTAGTCTGAATTGGCCAAAGAAGTGAGGCTAGTTCTTAATGTCCAGTTCCGACAGGAAGGTGCCTGCCTAGTGGCCACACTCCTAGCTTAGCTACTGAAAGACGGGTGAGACACTAACTTTGGCTCATAGTCTAGCTACTAAAAGGCCCTCACTTTCATCAGACAATCAATGCTGTGCTTTGGAGGGAGCCTACGTTAGGGCCCGAGGGACGTATACAATCTAGGCATGAAGACTAGGGGACAAAGCTTTCCCACAAAATTCTGGAGTGAGTAGCCAAGCTGCTGCCAGGCCTTCTCTATGACTGCAAGGGCTTGAATACAGTGAGACCAGGACAAACGCTGCCTCCCTCTAGGTCAGAACACAGACCTGGCAAGGAAGTAGGGGAGGCAAAGACCCGAGGTCTTCAGGCTAGACCGGCCTCCAGAGCTCAAAGCCTCCCGGGGTCCCCCAAGTTCCCATCAAGCCTCGCGCAGGGCCCCGAGGGAGTCAGCCCTCCAAGTTCAGGAAAGGCATGGTTTTTCTTCCCGCCTCTCCCCTAAGGCGCAGCGGCTAACCCAGCACTACTGAGTCTTGGAAACTCTGGAAACGCTCCCACCTTCACTTTAATTAGCATCTTCCTCCCAAGTTGGGGTTGCAGGCGGCTAGAGTGCTGCTTCTCTCCTTGTGGTCGCTGCTGTCGCTGCTGCCGCTTCCCAGCACTCCACGGCGAGGAACACTTCTGCTTCCGGGTCACTCTCCGGACCCACCCTCTCCTCTTTCCACCCGGTTCCCGAAACGCTCAGGAATGCCCTCGTGTTTTGTGTCAGAGGAGTTGTAAAGAGAAAAGCAAGCCGGCTTAGGAAGAGCCAGACGACGCCCTGAGACCCTGCGCGTGGCCAGCGAACTGGTGTTAGCTGCGAGCTGGAACTGAACAAACTACTTTTCCCATCATGCTCGGAGGCAGCTCGGTCCTTTGCATCCTAGGAATTGTAGTCCTCCTGCCGCTCGCACTCAACGGTAGCCTCCGTGTGTGGACTCTGTTACCCAAAAGGCCTTGCACAGCGCCCGAAGCTAGAATTCCTTGGGTAGTCGGGTTTGCAATTAGCGGAACTTGTTTGAGATACCCTGAAGGCTCATCGAGGCGGCACGCGGCTAGTTGCTAAGCGAAAGAATCTTTGGTCAACTGCCACTTGAGTCAAAGCAACAGGAAGTGAGTACCGCTATGCCGGAAGCTGGTTAATCTCTTTTCTCCTCCTTTACTAAATCAGCTTCTTACTCAAAATTGCCCTTTGCAGGGGCAAGAAAAGGGAGATTAACTAGGTAAGGAAGCACCTTCAGAGATCATAATCTCTTTCCAGTTCTTCCTAAAAACCGTACCTGGGATTGAAGCATTAGTGTAATCCAGACACAGGACCCCAGCGAGATTTAAAGGACCACACCCTGATCTGACTTTACATAATTTAAGCATGAGAGGTGATTCTTGTCCTAGCGTCTTCTAGACTTTGAGGCTCACGAGAGACTTGGTTTAGAATTTTGTTCCTTCCCAGTCTTACAGCCTCTTTTTTTTTTTTTTTTTTAAATCTAACTCCAGCCCTGCATCATGCCTCATATTGACAATGATGTGAAACTTGACTTCAAGGATGTCCTGTTGAGGCCCAAACGCAGCACTCTTAAGTCTCGAAGTGAGGTGAGCCAGTAGTCTTCCTTGTTTTTTTTTTTTTTTTTCTAGTTTTTTTTTTTTTTTTTTTTTTTCTGTTTTGTTTTGTTTTGTTTGACCTCAAGTTTCTAATGGACCAGGACCAAGAAAACTGTGGGATTCGAATATGATACATATTTTCTGAATGAATGAAATGCTTAATGTTCTGTTAATGTCTACAGGTAGATCTCACAAGATCATTTTCATTCCGGAATTCAAAGCAGATGTACAGTGGCATCCCCATCATTGCTGCCAATATGGATACCGTGGGTACTTTTGAAATGGCTAAAGTTCTCTGTAAGGTGAGATTAACCTTATGCACCCTACCAAATGTTATCCCAGCTGGCTACAGAGGAACTACATCTCTACCCTTAGTCTCTGGCAATTAACAGAATGTTGGGTTTACTATTTTCTTCCATTACTAAGAACCATTTGATAGTTCAAAATCTGTCTGAACTAGTGAGATTCAAAATTAGATTTGTTTCATCTTTTTTGTTTATAATCCCCCATAAGTTACATACTTTACCAAATTCTTCCAGTGCCCACCCAGGTCAAATCAATCACATGCATTTTTTCAGTCAGTCATCGTTTGAACATTAAGCAGTCACTGTTTAGTCCAGAAATTAAATACTGTTTTGAGTATCTAAAATATTCTACCTGAAATATCACAAAGGAAAGGAGTTTATTACTTTTCTTGTATACCTACTATTCTTTTAATTTTTCACTTCTTTAAGGTTCTTCTAGGTTCCTGGGAAGTTTTGTTCTTAAATACAGATTGTTCCCTTTGAAACTGGAAGACACTGCTCCTGACAGTAATATCACTTGCCTCTATGCATGTAGCTGAGAAGGTAGATAATTGCCTGGGCGCTTTTGAGAGCATAATGTGCTTTGCTAGTTAATCCATGTAGCCCTAGTTGGTGGGTTCTGTTTCTGTTTGTGGCTGTTAGCCTTAAAGAACTTGTTTTTTTCAATTTTTTTTGTAGAATGTTTGTTGTACTTTCTCTAAGATTAATAATTACAGAGTTTTATTACTTTATTCCTGTTACCCTTTACTAACTCTTCAGAGTTCCAGCTGTTATCTCTCTCTTGTCTGCCTTCTCTGACAGGTGGATTTGAGGAATTGGCAAATCTGTTAAAAGACATGCTGTAATCTATGAACCTTACTGAGGACTGGATTTTAATACTGTGGACAAGTAGTACAGAAATCAAATTTTAGAAAAATAGCCAAGTATCAATAATGATTTTTAAAAAAGGTTAGATACAAGCAAAGTTTTTCTTAGGGTTTGTAGATATTAGGTGAACTTATTAAACCAACATATCTTCAAGACCTGCTGACCACCTATAGTTTTTATGAACATGTTGACATGATTTTTACTGAGAAAGCAGAATACCAGCTTTTATGCATAGAATTCCCTTTGGCTGGCTGATACATAACTTCCTTGTGTTTCTTCTCACTTGTAAAATTTGTGCTGTTTCAATCAACTATTGACTCTTGGGGTTGCACATTTACGCTCAGAAAGCAAAAACACCAGCATTCACAGTGTCCTCTCAGTGCCTTTCTAGAGTATTGAGATGTTTGCAATTTCATGAGTCAGAGGTTTTATTTATTTAGCTAAGACAGGGTTTCTCTATGTAACCTTGGCTGTCCTAGAACTTTGCTTTGTAGATCAGGCTCTCCTTGAACTCAAAGATCTGCCTGCCTCTGCCTCCCAAGTGCTGGGATTAAAGGCCTGTGCCACCACTGCCTGGGAATCATTGTCTTTTTGAATTTGCCTAAGAGATGCCATTGATCTTTGCATTTGCATGTTTATGTCCCTAACGTGAAAAATACATTCTTTTCCTGGAGAAAAGAGAATGGTTGCAATAGTATTGTGTTGCTCCACTAGTCTTACTCCTTTAATGTTGTGTCTAGACGTGTTGGATTACTGCCAGCAAGTAAACCAAAAGAGAGGAAAAACATAGATGATTTGAGAGCTGGATCTCCCGAGAGCTGAGTGTAGACAAACTCCCTCCATTTAGGCTCTTTAGTTCTTCAAGCCCTGATACTTGTTTTACTGTACGAAGAGCATGTCCCTATCACTCCCACCCCCACCCCCACCCCAGACAGGGTTTCTCTGTGTAGCCCTGGCTGTCCTGGAACTCACTCTGTAGACCAGGCTGTCCTTGAACTCAGAAATCCACCTGCCTCTGCCTTCCAAGTGCTGGGATTAAAAGGGTGCACACTGCCACCGGCCTGTCCCTACATCACTTTTAAGGTCACGAAAAATGAATGTACAGTACTTTGGTTGGAATACTAGACAAGTACTAATGAGAGCAAAGGCTGTACTGGGGTTGTAGGACTAATAGTGGCTGAAGTCAGCTCAGCCGTGAACTTCCTCATACTATTCTTCTCTCAAGGCAGTATAAAGATATATCTAGATAGTCTATATAGTTCCTGCTCTTTTGATGGTTCTTTTTTCTCTTCAGTTCTCCCTGTTCACAGCCATCCATAAGCACTACAACATCCAGCAGTGGCAAGAGTTTGCTAGCCAGAATCCTGACTGTCTTGAGGTAACTCTGGGCCTACCTTGCTCATTAGTTTTCCAGGAATACTCTTTTTGGCTCTTGGAAATCAATCCTCACCTTTAATCCCTATTGGCCACTTACCATTTCATTTCTGATACAATGCTACAGGTTGGAGTAATGCTTTTTCTCCACAGTATCTAGCTGCCAGCTCAGGCACAAGCTCTGCTGACTTTGAGCAGCTGGAACAGATCCTGGAAGCTATTCCCCAAGTAAAATATATATGCCTGGATGTGGCTAATGGCTACTCTGAACATTTTGTTGAATTTGTAAAGGATGTACGGAAACGATTCCCCCAACACACCATTATGGTATGTTTCTACTTTTTGCTTTGTTGAGACAAGGCTTCTGTATCTCTAGCTGCCATGAAATTACTCTGTAGACCAGTCTCACCTCAAACTCAAGAGACCTGTCTGCCTCTGGAGGCTGGGATTAAGGGCGTGCACCACCACACTCTTGAATATTATTGTCTCCTCTTTCCTGACATTTCATTTTGTTGTATCAGTACTTGGTTTCTGCTATATCATGATATTTCTACTCTACATGTTACTGTCATGGTTCAAAGTTTAAAATGGGTATTAATCAATGCAACATCTCTGACCTTTGATTCATAGTTCATTAATCAAGGGCTTAAAAAAAATGATGGCACATTTACACAATGCACATACCTGTTGCACATAGGTGTACCAACTGGACAGTAGAAAGTGTCCCATGAAAGCCTGACACTGATACCTATCTATAATCCCAGTACAATAAAAAGTATATAAAACCATGTTTGGTTTTTTAGAAGCTTACTAGAGACAAAATCCAAGGCTTCATTTTCTTCACAGCACTGAAGGGGGGATGTCGCATTGTCCACATACTGTTGGGCAGACGGTTATTTGAGCCCACATTCTAATGTCTTTCTATTTTTCTCAAGGTAGAGAGCTTTAGGACTGGGCAGTAGTCCCCTGTAGTGAAAGGGCACTACTGTCGCTCTGAGTGGGATTTCTGACTCCCCAACTGCTCTTTAATGCCACTTTATGTCTTGTTGCCCACCCTGCTGTCCTAAAGGTCATTCCGGACCTGGTTTTATCCTAGTTTAATGACAATGTTGCTTCCCCTATCCTTCACACTAAGTCAAAGTATGTCTGTGGGGTGGGAGGGAGGGTGAGTAGGAATCTAGGTCCTTTGGAGTTGGTGGAGGTCCTGTAGGAGGTCTCTAGGTATCCTCTATTTGTAATAGGAAGGTAACAATCGAGACATGGATTATATGAGAGCATAAAAGCTCTTCTCCACCACTGATCCTAAGAATGCTCTGTTTCGATCATTGTCTCAGGCAGGGAATGTGGTAACAGGAGAGATGGTAGAAGAACTAATCCTCTCTGGGGCTGACATCATCAAAGTGGGAATTGGTCCTGGTAAGCTGTTTCCTTGGGGACATCATCTCATCTGCCCGGTTGGAGGCAAAAACCATAGGATAATTCACTCTCACTTTTGTCACTCTTCCCAGGCTCTGTCTGTACAACTCGGAAGAAAACTGGAGTGGGGTATCCACAGCTCAGTGCAGTGATGGAGTGTGCAGATGCTGCTCATGGCCTCAAAGGCCATATCATTTCAGTAAGACTCAAGACCTGGAGAGGGTTTGCAGCTGCCCAGCAGCCATTTTCTGCAGTGTGGGTCTCTGGTGAAGTCCTGGTCAGGACACAAGTTCTAGTCCGCTTTGACATGGGCAGTTGAGAAGTCTTGAGAAATCTATGGTCTCTCACAGCATTCCTTCCTTTGTAGGATGGAGGCTGCAGCTGTCCTGGGGATGTGGCAAAGGCTTTTGGTAAGGAGACTGGGAGGGCACGGCAGGAAGATCCTGTAGAAGATAAATCACCTCTGAGGACCTAAGAGCAAGTTATCAAGCTAGACACAGCTGAAGACGCCATTTAGATTCATAATATAAACCAGTGACCAAGAAACCTAAAATGTCACCTGGGATGACCAATCGAGAAAATCCTGAGATTTTGACCCTCCCCAGGGTGAGCCAGAGCCATTTATGACATGCCCTAGATTGACAATGTAATGTAGATTGCTGAGCCCTATATCTAACCTACAAAATCACCCCGAGGAACAGAACTACAAATATTCATTTTTCTGTTTCCAAGGTGATCTTTAAAAATTGGAGACTTTTCATCTTAGAAACAAAATCATACTGAGCTGGGAACTATAAAATGAAGTTACCAGAACATTGGAAGAACAGAAGCCAGTCAGGGAACTTCTAGGTCTTTAAAAATCTTGAGGAAATTAATCCCACTGGGGAGCAGAGGCCTGAGTAGAGGCAGTCTCAAGGAATTGTGGATCAGCTAGGCAAACAGACCCGGCAGGAAGTGAGACTCACACAGGCTGTTTTTGACAGTGCCTATATATGGGTACCTTGGTCAGGTGCATCTTTTCCAACTTCTTGATTTTGGCAGGGGCAGGGGCTGACTTTGTGATGCTGGGTGGCATGCTGGCTGGGCACAGCGAATCAGGTGGCGAACTCATTGAGAGAGATGGCAAGAAATACAAGCTCTTCTATGGAATGAGTTCTGAAATGGCCATGAAGAAGTATTCAGGAGGTGTGGCTGAGTACAGGTATGTATGAAGGGCTAGCACCTGATTGTTCTTGGTGACTATGAGTCTATGGAAGAGGAAATGTAGGGTATCATTCTTGAGAGAAAAATGGTGAAGGGGTATAAATGTTAGAGACAGGAAGAGTAACTGGGCTTAAAGAATCCTGCAGGAGGAGGTAATAAAAGTTTTTGTTTTCCAAGGGCCTCAGAGGGAAAGCTAGTAGAAGTTCCCTTTAAAGGCGATGTGGAACATACTATTCATGACATCCTAGGAGGCATCCGGTCTACATGCACATATGTAGGGGCTGCTAAACTGAAGGAATTAAGCCGGAGAACTACTTTTATCCGAGTCACCCAGCAAGTGAATCCAATCTTCAGCAATTCCCAGTAGACCCAAGAAGTCTAACTTTCCTGAGGCAGCAATACTGCCACTGGAGCCTCCTGGACAGGCAGCCCCTGCAGTGGAGGCTGCCTGATTCAAATTCCTAACCACTCACACACACAAATGCTACAGCACTACGGAGAGTCGAGAAAGAAGACATGAGATCAACAAATGAGAACCTGGGGAAAGTCCCCGAAGATTAGAAACAAAGGATACTGATCCATACAGAAATGGCAGACCTTGGTCTGGGAAAGGAAGGCTGTTGGAATCATGTTAACCAGCTTCATTAAATGAGATCATCAAATGTCTAAACAGCTTACAAGTACTTATATATCTGAAATACTTTCATAAAGATGGATGCACAGGCTGGCATCTAGATGGTCCTCCTGGGATTAACCCTGACCCAGTGGGATCCAGGACGATGAATGTTATTCATGACATGAAGCACCTATGCCAGCCAGCCTAAGCTAAGTTGGCAGCATGAAAATTTACAAAGTACTCTGGCCTTAGGGACAACTGTGAGGATGGCATAGGGAGTTTCCCTTCTCGTAAATCTGAACCCTTTACAAAGGAGTAAATATGCGAAGGGCCTCAGCCAGCTAAAAGAAGCCTGTTACGTTTCTGAAGAATGACCTACGCAAGTCTTAATTTCCTTTCTTCCCACCAAGAGAGTGAGACAAATCAAGCTTTAATTTTCAAGTGTTAACAATGCTTTTAGCAATGTAGCCAGGCATCTCAGGTCTAGGTTTCCTCTTCTTTTCCACTAGGCTGCAGTCAGAGCTGCATCGGTAGATGGACAGAGTGCAGAGGGTATTCCGGAGGACCTCAGTGAGAACTGTTTATGTAGCCAGAAAGGAATAAGCTGGACACTATGGGATGTAGTCACAAAACATGGGGATATAGGTGTCAAACTTCGTCTTCTGATAGTTTTTCAAAGACTCCTATAGAGAAGAAAGCATAATTCCTATAACTGGGAACACTTCACATGCGTTCCTGCCTTGCTCTGCCCACCCTCTGGCTCTTCTTTCTGCTTCTTCCCACTCACCTTCCCTTCCTTTTGGTTTTCTTCTTCCTCATCAGAGTCCAAAACCAAGTCCCCTATGGTAATAAAAGAGCTACACACGGTTGGGGACAGCACTGCAGGAAAGAAACCACAATTAAAACCATTTTTTTTTTTTTTTTTGGCCTAGCTTAGTGGCCCACACCTTTAATCCCAGCACTCCAGAGGCTGAGGCAAGGGGATCTCTGAGTTCAAGGTCAGCCTGGTCTACATATTGAGTTCCAAGACAGACAGGGTTATGAAGGAAAAACAACAACAAAAAAAAACCCTGTCTCAAAGAAAAAAGCAAAAATAAAACCTAAACCCACTTTTAGGTGAGCACAGGCCTTGAAAAGTCCCAAAGCTGCCTGATCCAGTTCTGATTCAGCCTGTTTACCTGGTTTCTTGACTCTAAGAGGTGGTGGTGAGTGTCTCAGAGGATCCACACAATTGACAGAGTTCCTGAGGTGAAGACAAGGGAAAGGCTGGGTGAAGAAGGGTAGCAAGCAGGGAATGGATCCCTAAGGCAGGAGAAGAACTCTTACTCCATTGGCTCTGCAGCTGCTGAGTCAGGTGGGGTCTCCTCTAATGCCCCTTTCCCCAAGGTTTGCGATGGAGTCTTCGCTTTCTCAGTGCAGGCTGGTTCTGTTCCCACAGAACCTGCTGTATCCATTCCATGTCCTTTCCTGCTTTTAGGGTCAGATACGTCTTGGGCTGGTAAGCCCATGTTCCTAAATGGGAACAGCAGGACTGTGGGCCTCTCTTTATGGCATGCCTTTGCAGACGTCCACTGTGATCGGAATTTTCGCTTTCCCAAAGGGGCCAGATTAAAGCGGTTGCCAGCTAAATGTTCTGGGTGCTCCCGTGAAGCTGGCTGCTGAGGGCCCAGCTTAGCTTTAAGCAGAGGGCTGTGGGGTGCTGGCTTTGTTTGCTTATGAGAACTCTTTTCCATGGGTTCTATCAGATTCCCTGGGCCAGAAGTAGAGCGCTCTGAAAGATAAAATAACATGCCTTATAAAATTAGAACCAGCTTAAAACTCAAGTCAGGCCTGTATTGCAGGCCCATATACTTCCAATCGGCTGCCTCAGGTTTGGTCAAGCTAAACACTAACCTCCAAATTGCTAGTTATCTTAGATGGTTCCCTTACCTGGAAATGGCCACCCCATGTCCATACCATATTGTCGCAAAGCAACAGAAGAAGTGATCAATGAGCCAGGCTGAATCCAACTTAGAGCATCCTGAAGCTGTGGGCAAGGTGACAGACATGAAGATCATAATTCTCAATGAAGCCACCCAGCACTCCACCCTTAAAGTGTTCCTGCCTCACCGACCTCTTGTGCTCTGACTGTAGGCAGTGCTTTTTCTAGCTGACACAAGTATTCAAACAACAGCTTTTCCATGGCAACCAGAAAGGGTTCCCCATAGTCTTGCTCTAGTTCCTGTATGTGGGAAAGAGAAGCAGGTCAGATGAATTTTAGGAAACAAGCAAAACAATAAAATCACCCAACATCCTCCAAACCAAGCATTCTCACCTGCAGGCTGGAAGCCGGGTCCTCTGACAGCTGCTTCACAAGCAGGCAAAAGTTTTCCCGTGCCTCCGAAAGCTTCCTATCTTGTTTTGTCTGTTGAGGACATTGAAGACAGAAAAGTTTGGGGGAAGAGGTGTTGCCAGAACCCAGGGGCAACTTGGCTGCATCACGCCTAACGAGTTTGGTCTGTCCAAGATAGCACTCACATCTCCAGACTCTGGGAAGTGATGATTCAGGGCATTCAAGACCTGAGCCCAGGGTCGCTCCTGCAGGATCAGTTCCACCACCACCTGCACGATACAGAGCTCAGAATTCCTACCCTTTTCCAGCCGGTCTTAGTCCCTTAGCCAGTTGTCCTTAGGTCCTCGCATCCCGCCCCCTTAGGTCCTACTCTTTCTAGTACCTTGGCCTTTAGGCCCATACACAGGCGTTCATGGTGCCGATAACAAACCAGGCCGGGGGCAGCAGCGCGCAGCGACTGCAGAAACTCGACCACTTTCGGGAAGTGCTCTACGCAGCGACGGCTGACAACCAGCCAGCTGGCCGCAGCAGCAAACCGCAGCGCCGCGGGACCCACCCCTGGAGGTAGGGCCATAGACCGCGGGCGCCCTTTCCTCCTTTCGCTCTAGCCAGGCTTCCAGGACGCCCCCGTAGGCGGAGCTCCGGCTCTCTCAACTGCACCGGAGGGTTGGCGAACTGGCTGGGTCCATTTCGCAGAGCCACCGGAACCCTGCAGTCTACTCCCAGACGGTGATTTATGTGTATCAACCTGTCCAGACTGCTAAACTTAAAATGCCGCCACTGCGCAGAACGCGAGAGTGCGTCACTTCCGACCCGGGCGCGCAGCCTCCTGCCCCGGAAGAGGCCACGGAGGAAGCTGTGACGTCACGAGGTCCCCTGCACTGTGGAAGTGACGTGCGGCCCCGCGTCACTGTTCATCACCCCTGCAAGTTGGTGTTCTGTAAACCTAGATGCCTGAATCGGCATATGCAGAGCCCTTCCCGGCCGCCAGCCGCTCTCAGGAAGTGTTCTGTCATTCCTCTCGCGAAACAGAAGAGGGCGCTCGCTTTCAAAAAATCCTGACTTGCCAGAGCCGAAACAAATATAGTCTGAACTATCCCAGGGCTAGCCAGGGTTCTCCTGGACAGTAGGATTACAGCCGTTTTGTGCTTTTCTGTGCTACATCTTTGCTGTCTCGTGTAATAATATTCAACTGTTCCTTTTCCAAGTTTCTTTTGAGCACTAACTTGATGGAGCCCTTTAGTGAGTTGACTCTTACTGCCTCCCCCAAGGACAGAACCGGGCACACTGTGCAGTCTTACTTTGCTGCTTGAATTAATTATCTGCCTTGCCCATCTTGCAGGCGTTTCATGAAACCTGCCCATTATTTGGATGGTTTCTTCCATCCCCAGACTTTGCCTCCATTCTCCAGATCAGTTTTCTGAGCACTTCCAGACCTAGTACCAAAGTACTACATTGGATGTTAAAGTTGAAGTTGGTTTTCTTCATAATTTTTCTGTCATTTTTATGCAGATCTGGATTTCTGACCTTATCACTTTCATTTTAAAAATTTATTTATTTATTCATTTTATTTATATGAGTACACCGTTGCTCTCTTCAGACACACCAGAGGAGGGTATCAGCAACAGATGATTGTGAGCCACCATGTGGTTGCTGAGAATTAAACTTAGGACTTCTGGAAGAGCAATCAGTGCTCTTAATCACTGAGCCATCTCTCCAGCCTCACTTTCACTTTTTCTAAAGAATTGTCTCACAGAGTGTGGTGGTGCACACCTCTAAATCCCAGTGTGAGATGGGCTTTTTTTTTCTGTTTTCAGTAAATAGTTTACTCCCTTGTTGCTTTCATGGTTCTGGATGGAAGTCCAATCTAGTTATACATGGTTTTTAAAACTGAGAAATTAATTTCCTTTTTAAAGGTAGCATGAATGTATATCTGTGAACCATGGAGGACAGATGAAGATGTTAAGTCTCCTGAGACGGAAGTTGCAGGTTGTTGTGAGCAGCACAGTAGAGGAGAGGGGGGGGTGATGTGTTAGAACGGAGGCTTGCGTCAGGACATAGCACACACTAGGCCCAAACAGTTCCACGTGTAAGAGGTTTAATTGAGAGGGAGAGAGGGGACAGTAGCAGGGAGAGGGAGAAGAGAGGGAGAGATGGA
Source organism: Montemys delectorum (assembly GCA_019843815.1). Lineage (NCBI taxonomy): Eukaryota > Metazoa > Chordata > Mammalia > Rodentia > Muridae > Montemys > Montemys delectorum. The sequence goes on from JADRCD010178481.1 coordinate 12,795, forward strand.
TGGAGGGGGAGAGGGAGAGGGAGAAGAGAGAAACGTTCCTCGTGTGTGTGTGTGTGTGTGTGTGTGTGTGTACACATAGAACTTGTGCGTGTGTATATATACATATATACATATATATACACACACACTACACACACACTACGTCAGAACCCATATCTATCTATCTATCTATCTATCTATCTATATATATATATATATAAAGGTAAAGGTGGGAGGTGAGCATAAAGGATTCTGGGAATATGGCGGCTATTGCCCTGGCAACAGATTTGTGAGGCCTGCCCACATCAGGGGCTCTGGAGTCCCTGATGCTAACGGGGGAGGGGGGGAAGGGGGGAAGGGAGGGAGAGAAGGAAGGAGAGAGGAGAGCTGCACAGAGAGAGGAGGCAGTTTTATTAGGACAGTTGCTTTATTAGGACAGTTGCACAGGCACAGGTAAAGACAGAACAAGTAAGAGCATGAGAAGGATCCAGAAGATTAGAAAAGATTGCTAGAGTTAGTTTGAGGCCAAACAGCAATTCAGAGGCTGAGAGAGGCTGAGAGGCTGAGAGAGGCTGAGAGGCTGAATCAGTCAGCTGGGAGAGGAGTTTGAGCTAGAACAGCTGAATTGAACACAGGTGGACAGAGGCAGCAAAAACTAAAAAGGGGTGAGCTTATTCAGCAGTAAGTTTGTGGTGGTTTGAATATTCTTGGCCCAGGGAGTGAGTGGCACAATTAGGAGGTGTGACCTTGTTGAAAGAAGTGTGCCACTGTGGTGGGCTTTGAAAATCTTCTCCTAGCTGCCTGGAAGCCAGTCTTCTCCTGTCTGCCTTTGGAACAAGATGGAGAACTCTCAGCTCCTTCTCTAGCACCGTGCCTGCCTGGACACTGCCATGCTTTCTGCCATGATGATAATGAACTGAGACTCTGAACTTGTAAGCCAGCCCCAGTTAAATGTTGTCCCTTATAAGAGTTGCCTTGGTCATGGTGTGTCTTCACAGCGATGGAAACCCTAACTAAGACAAAACCTCAGAGGCTGAAAACCTTCCAGGACTAGATTAGATTGTTTGGAAGCTAGAAGCTTCCAGGACAAGGCCTAGATTAGCAGGCAGAGACAGGTAAATAAAAACTACTGTTACACACAGTGAGAATAGGGGATGGAGAAATGTTTGGGACAATGACTGAGAAGTGTCCTAAAGTAATGATAGATACTAAACATAGATCCAGAAAACTCAGAATAGCAAACAGAATACATACCAACACAAACACAGAGCTAAATGATACTCAAACTGCACATACGCACCATCAAAGGCAAAAACAAAACTGCTGAAACAAGTAGGAAGGAAAGGATGAAGTTAAGCCAGAGAACACTGTCTAATGACTGTCAAGGTTAAGGATTAAATATTAAGGGGGGCTGGAGAGATGGCTCAGCAGTTAAGAGCACAGGCTGCTCTTCCAGAGGACTTGGATTCAATTCCTAGCACCCACATAGCAGCTCACAGCTGTAACTCCAGCCCCAGGGACTCTGACATCCTCATTTAGACGTGCACAAATAATAATGCACATAAAATAAAAATAAATACATTATTTTTTAAAATTAAATTAAGGGGCTGGAGAGATAGCCCTGCAGTTAAGAGCACTGACTGGTATTACAGAGGACTCAGGTTCAAATCCACAAACTCTACTGTACCCCTGTACTGTACTCTCTTCTTTCTGGACTGACTATCTCTCTCCCTTAATAGCTTCCCTTTCCTCTCTCCTCCTGAGAGTTGGGTATATCCTATTCTGTCAGATCTTTCTCTGATCCATCGTTTTGTCTGCTACTCAATTAGATATCACTTTCTTTCTTTCTTTTTTTTTTTTTTTAGATTTATGTATTTATGTATTTATTTATTTATTTTGGTTTTTTTCAAGACAGGGTTTCTCTGTGTAGCCCTGGCTGTCCTGGAGCTCACTCTGTAAACTAGGCTGGCCTTGAACTCAGAAATCCGCCTGCCTCTGCCTCCCAAGTGCTGGGATTAAAGGCGTGCGCCACCACCGCCCGGCTCAGTCAGTGACTCTTAACCACTGAACCATCACTCCAGCCCCTTAGATATCACTTTCAAACATGGCTGTTTCCTTCAACAAATTAACTTTGCCTTCATTATCTGGGATTGAAGGTGTGTATGAGGGCATGTCTATATTCCAGCCAGAGGGATTAAGAATATGTGCTAAGGACTGAGCCACACCACAACTAGAAACAGGTTCAAATATTCTATAACAATGTGTATGTTGGGGGCTAGAGAAATTGCTCAGTGGTTAAGACCACTGACTCTTCTTCCTGAGGTCCTGAGTTCAATTCCCAGCAACCACATGGTGGCTCACAACCATCTGTAATGGGATCTGATGCCCTCTTCTGGTGTGTTTGAAGACAGCTACAGTGTACTCATGTACATAAAATAAATAAAATCTTTAAAACAAAAAGCAAAAAACCCCACAATGTGTGTATGTGTTGAATGAACCCTCCTGGGGAGGTGAAATAACAGCTGCTTATCCCAAATAGGACAGTGACAGACCAAAGTAATGATCCCACCCAAGCGTAGTTTTGTGAACCAGTGGGTATCTCTTCAGGTGTATAGGTGGCCCCCAAACAACACACCACCAAAAAGACTCATCTTTGCATAAATGACAACTTCTCAATAGCTGTAGATAGAGATTTCTTTTCAGTTAATCTCCCACGTTCTATACTATTATTTCTAAGGACCACATGATGCTAGGAGAAAGGTTCACTGGAATCTGAGGCAAGGGTCTCAGGACTCTCCCCAATAGTTCCCTGGAGGAATATGAACAGGCCACACCCAGACGTTTCTTACAGGTAATCTTATGGTAAGCTGCTCTGGTTAAGATGGCAATGGCTGGGCTGGAGAGATGGCTCAGTGGTTAAGAGGAGTGGCTGTTCTTCCAAAGGTCCCGAGTTCAATTCCTAGCAACCAGATGGTGGCTTATAACCATCTGTGATCCTATGACCTGCCCTGGAGACAGCTACAGTGTACTCACATACATAAAATAAATCTTTAAAAAAAAAAAGATTTAAGATGGTAATGGCTGTTCTGCTCAGCAGACAGCAGTTCACCACAGTATGCTATACGCTATACTCTAACACTTCTTGGATATTATATCTTTTTCGCTTTTGTCTATTGTTTGCACCCTAGTTTCGGAGTCATTTCAGCTTTTCACAAAAGTTCTTATACATCCCGAAGTAGTCTCAAACTTGCTATGTAGCCAAGGATGTCCTTACACTCCTATCCTCTTGCCTTCCATCCCCCGAGTGCTGAGATTACAGGTGTGCTCTGCACCACCACTCTTGGCTTATGCGGTGCTGGCATAGGGCTAGCATGAGCCCTAGTTTTGGAAATTTCCATTGACACTGATTTCTTCAAGCTCAGAGGTTCAGTTATTCTCCCCAGGAAAAGTTCTTGCAACACATACACACAATAAGAACAGATGATGAAGAAATGTTTAAAACAATTGTGGTTCTCCCTTCTCCGGGGGTGGGGGGCTGGGGGGGTGGAGGGTGGGGTCGTTGACCACTGGCCCAAGGGCAGAGGGAGCAAGAGCAGAAAACAGGGTTTAGAAGACTGTGAGGACTTCAGGAGACAGCTTCCAAGAGACAGCTCTAGTTTATTGTTCCAGGGTTAGGGTGTGTAAGGGCTCTTAGGGGTAAGAGTGGAAAGGGCTGATTGGTCATAACACCATGTGTAATTATTACAAGGGCAGAAAGCTAGAGCGCGACTCGTGTGCTGAGTCATGAACAGGGTCATTCTTCAGGTAAGGTCACTGTGCTTAGAAATACTCTCCAGATAAGCTTAGGCAGAGAAAGGGGAACCCTGATGAAAAAGGGAGTCCTCCATTTTGTGTAGAGTTCAGAGAGCTATCGGGATGTGGTGGATTGCAACAAGTGGACTGCAACCTTAATAGCAGGGTTCTCCAACAGCAGTGACTAAGAATTGTCCATAAGCACAGACCCAGAAAACTCAGAATAGCAAGAGGGGCCAAGGCACTCTTTGTTCCAGTAAAGTGTTGTTTCCTTCCAGTTCTTCTTTAGAATTCTCTGTGCACATTACCCTCCTGGTCTTCCAGGCCCACCTTTCCCGTTAGAAGCCCAAGGGTAACTTTAAAGTTTTTAGTATAATAATTCCATTACATTTTGCCATGTCTGAGTCTGGTTCTTGTGCTTGCTCTGAAAATTCAAACTTTGTGTGTGTGTATTTTGCTTGTTTTTCTTTTAGCATGCCAAATATTTTGTTGTTGTTGTTCGTCTTTCTTTCTTTCTTTCTTTCTTTCTTTCTTTCTTTCTTTCTTTCTTTCTTTTTCTTCCTTCCTTCCTTCCTTTTTTTAATTTTTTTTTATTTTTTTGAGACAGGGTTTCTCTGTATAGCCCTGGCTGTCCTGGAACTCACTCTGTAGACCAGGCTGGCCTCGAACTCAGAAATCTGCCTGCCTCTGCCTCCCAAGTGCTGGGATTAAAGGGATGCGCCACCACCAGCCAGTTAGGAAGACAGTTTAAGGAGATAGTTTTAGTTTATTTGCCAGAAAGATGTAAGAATAAGATGTTAGAATCAAGAATAGAATGTGCCCCCTCCTTATAGAATGGTAAGTGAAGGCTGCATAATAAGGAAAACAATGAGCTTTTTTAAATTGCTCTAAGAGGAACAGGCTTGGGACATATTTGTGATCAAGGAAAAACATTAATTCTAGGTCAGGCCCAAGGATGTAGCCACAGGTGTGCACTATGATAAAGCAAGGCCACGGGAAACTGTTGCTTTGAACTTATAATGAGCTTATAGAGTGAAACACTGCTTTGAACTTACTGTCAACTTCTATAACTTTCTTTTGTATAATATTTTATCTGTGATGTAATTTTATAAAGAACTTTTGTCTAAGAAGATATAAAAATGCTGAGAGAGAAAAGGTATGGCTATTGGGGCTCTGCTCCATTCACCAAATGTATATTATATGTATATATGTCTATATGCATATATGTCTGTCTATATGTATGAGCATGCATATGTATGTAGGTATATCAGTTTGCACATGTGTGTGCAATGGTAAACTGTTAATCCACTCTTTACTTCCAGCTGGGGTGGCGTAATTCCACCTACCCCATGTTCTAGAGTCCCCAAAAGAAAGACACGAACATGGAACATTATTTTTAATATGCCTGAATAGCTCAATGGCTGGACCACTCCTGAACCTCCATGTAGCTAACACACTCCCCTCCGATATTCTTGAGTTATTACATTCTAAAATCTATACTTTATCTCTGCTACCCAGACCCAGTGGGGGAGTGGCCCCTGGGGCCCGCTCTTCCCTGATTCTTAAATGGTTGGTTCTTTGTCTTCCACAGCTCTCATGTGTGTATCTGCTCCCTTCCTTCTGCCCTGGCAATTCTCCTTCACCTTGTCCTGCGTTTCCTCTCCAGAAATCTTCAAAATCTCATCTCTGTCCCCCTGCCCAGCCATTGGCTGCTGGGTCTTTATTGACCAGTCAAAAAACCAACTGTTAACAGGGACCGGCAGCGGACGTGCGAATGCCTGTGTGTGAATTCCCATGTAAGCATAAATCAAAACCCTAACACATGTGCACTTGTGAAAATGATGAAACCTGTGGTCAGGTGCAGGCAAGGTGTGTGTGTGTGTGTGTGTGTGTGTGTGTGTGTGTGTATAAACTTCTCTATCCATTCCTTTCCCTCTGGCTTCTTCAGGGTTAAAGGGAGTTCAGAGTTTCTCTCTGGGCATTCTTACTCACCACAGGAAATTAAATTTTGTTCCATCAGCAGTGCTAATTCTATAAATTGTCTGCTGCTATCAGCAGACACCACCCCAAACCCACCCCCAGATAGCTGGTATTATCGCCAACCCCAGTCTTGGATGCCACACCTCCCTGACTGCCTTGGTTTCCTCTGTGGTGTCAAAGCTGGTCTTTGGTAGATTTTCTTTTTGCTGTTTTCTGTTTCTGTTTTTGTTTTCTTTTCAAAGGTTTATTCGTTTCTATTTTATGTGTAGGAGTGTTTTGCCTGCACGTATGTATGTGCGCTATGTGCATGCCTAGAGTCCGTGAAGGCCAGAGAGGGTAGCTGGACTGTTGGGAATTGACATGTGTAGTGACAAGTTTGGAGTTTTGGTTTCTTTAAAAAACACAGAAATAGTATATGTTTTCAGTTAAATCCCAGGTGTGGGAATATTCAGATTGTCCACAGCAGCTGACTATGGTTTGCCTTGTGCTGTAACAGGGGCCTGATTTTCCCAGCTGCAGATCATTTCTGCAATTGTTTGACATTTGGAATTCTGGGGACTTTTAAGAGGATGTATAAGTGCTAGGCCTGCAGAGGTGCTTCAGGTCATTGGTTACAGTTTGTTAAGTAGTATGCACAAAGAAGAAACCAAAAATAAGAAATTAGATATCCTGATGGGGAACATCAAACTTGCCCAAAGGAACTTGACACCCCCTAATCAGCAAGAAGTAGTCTAGCAATAAAGTTAGCCCTTTTTCAACCCCTGACCTTGTTCAGAGATCTCTTTCTTTCCCCTCTCGAGCCTGTTGTCTCTCCTATCTAGTGTTAGGGGGTTGAAAAGGTAGAAAAGGGGTGGAGAAGGGTGGAAGAAAAAAGAATCCACAAAGTAACCAAAGACCAGCCTCAGTCATGTGGATGCTGGGAAAGAAACCTTGGTCTTCTGCAAGAACCGCAAATGCTCTTAACTGCTAACTGCTGAGCCACTTCCCCCAACCCCATTTTGAGACAGTCTCATGACTTTCAGGCTAGCCTGGAACTGGCTATGTACTGTGGCTAGCCTTGAACTTTCCATCCTAGTTCTGTCTCCAAAATGCTGAGGTTATGGATGTCTAGCACCACGCCCGACTTCTAGAAACTTCTGATTTCTCTTATCTTCCTGTTACTATACAAGAGTTGTTTTGTCCTTTAAAATTATTGGGTACGCATATGCCACAATGAACATATGGAGGTCAAAGGACAAGTTTGTGAAATCAGTTCTTTCCACCCACCTTTACATGGGTTCGAGGGATCAATTCACAGCTGATGGTTCTGCCTACAGGGTCATCTCACCAGCCCTACAAGAGCTCTTGTGATTAGGGGATAGGGAGGCATCTGGGAGGGGTTGGAAGCATTCTGTTGTTCTACACTTATATGTAGGTGTCTTTTAGAATTTGTGCTGAGAGCTGTGACTCTCACAAAGGTTTCCTAGGCCATATATTCACCTTGTCTCCTTAGAGGTAAACGTCAAAGTCAGAATAGGCTGGAGTTGAGTTTCCCTTGTAAAGAGTGGGAGGAGCTAAAGTCAGGAACATCTCCTTTTCCAGATTAACTGGGCTTTTAGTGTCCTGAGCTGAATTCCCTCCCTCCCTCCCTCCCTCCCTCCCTCCCTTCCCTCCTTCCTTCCACCTTTTTCTTTTCTTTCCCTGTCTCTTCTCTCTTTGGTCTTTCTTTTTAAAGATTTATTTATTTTATATGTATGAGTGCACCAAGAATGAGCCTGGTGTCTGTAGAAGTCAGCAGAGGGTGTGTGATCTCCTGGAACTCGAGTTACAAATGGCTGAACTGCTGTATTGGTGCTGGTAACCGAACCCCAGTCCTCTAGAAATGCACCCAGGGCTCTCAACTGCTGAATGATCTCCCCAGCCCTGGAGTTAGCCTTTTTTGAGGACAGACCTTGTATATGGTTTGACATGAACACTCAGGACTTACCTGCTCCCCACAGTAACTTCTAAGTTGCTTCCATTGTGAACTGAAAACCAAGTCTCCCCCCTGTTAGGACCTGCTCCTCCTTCTGGGCGCCACAGAGTGTGCATGCCACCTCCCTTCATGGTACAATGAGTTTAGACATCCAAGCCAGTGCCCTTAACTCTGTCCTCTTAAATCGAATCGCTCACCAATCAGTTCTGCTTCTACAGCCATCAGATCCACCCTTCTTTTTCATGATTTCTTCTATTTCAGGTTTGCTGTCTTTCATCCTGAGGGGCCTACACTCTATAACCAGCCCAACCATGCTTTGATTTTATTCTTGGTTTTTTTTTTTTGTTTTGTTTTGTTTTTAAATAAAGAATAGAGTTTATTTAGGGCAGAGCTGGGGAATTAGGAGAGTAGAAGAGGCAGAGAAAGGCAGAGAGAGAAGAGAAATAGAGGAATAGAGGTCAGCTATGAGCGTGTGGAGAAGGGGGAAAGGGAATGGGGAGAGGGCAAGAGCAGGGAGGGAAGAGCAAGAGAGGAGCAAGAGCAAAGAGCTATTCCTGTATCATCATCATCATCATCATCATCATCATCATCATCATCATCATCATCATTTACCATGTTGGTTTCATCAAAATCTGGTGGACTGAAAAACTGATCATATATTCTTAACTGAGAGACCCTCTTTGCATCAGAAGAAAGTCCAGCCCTGGTAGTCTATTTATAATTCCAATGCTTTGAGTTTCAGGCCAGCCAAGTTTGGCATGAGATCCCACAAGCAAAAAGAACTTTGACTGACTGATCTGGTCAATCTGTCTTCAAGCTTTTTTATCCTTTACCTCTGTGCTTGCTGTGTGCCTACATTCTACAATCTTCAGCACACTGCCTCTTCCAAAATGTAAAGAACACATAGCCTCAGAGGGCAGTTTCCAGAAGTTGTGGAAATTGTCGGCACAGGGGCTGCTATTCCTACTGGGCAGTAGAATTGTGAGTGAGAATGATAAATGATAAATGCCCACTGTCCTGAGTCCGAGTTGAGGCAACTGCCATGGACTGGCCAAGGATCTAGGTAACTGAAAACCAGGCCATAGAGATTGTGTGTATGCGTGCAAGTGATAAAGACGTGCATGAAATAATGTGTAGAACACCCTAGTTGTAATTGGCTGAGCTTAGCTTAAAAACTCCGGTCTAGCATGGCAAAATCGCTCACATTCCCAGAGCCTGGCAGAGAAACTTCCCGCTGAGAAACAATCTGCGTGGACCGCACACGGACGGACGCAGACGCAGACGCAGACGCAGACATCTGCTGCTTACACAGCAAAGCCTGCACGCCCCGCAGCTCAGCTCCAGAGGCTCCGGAGCAAGGAACATGAGTCGCATCTTCCCTGCGTGCTGCCACCAGGGATACACCTACCAGACTGGAAAGATTAGTGAGAGTGTTTGTGTGAATGAAGGAATGCGGGCCCGTTTTACCATTTATTTGCTTTTTGCCATTTATGAATAAATAAAAGTACTAGAACCTTTTCCGCCGGGTTTTGAGGAATTTGTTTCTGCCACACTTTACGGCCCAAATCACCACACTAGAGTACTATGTTCTCTTGTTTCTTTTTTCTTTTTCTTTTTCTTTCTTCTTTTTTTTTTTTTTTTAGAAAGAGAGGAAGAAGAAGAAGGAGAAGAAGGAGAAGGAGGGAGGGAGAGAGGGAGGGAGGGAGGGAGGAAGGAAGAGAGAGAGAGAGAGATAGAGAGAGCGAGCGAGAGAGACCCTCTTGTTTCTTTATACGTGGGAATGGTTCCTTTATCCTCTCCTTCTGGGAATTGCCCCCTCCCCCCTCTTGTGGCCCATGAGTTCAACCTAGAGCATTACATACGCCATGTAGTACTCTAACCATTTTGGTATACCCTGGCCTGTTCTGATGACTGCCTCCATGTAGCCCTCTTGCTCAAGCAAGGAAGGCTGGGAACTCTCTAGGTCCCTCAGCATCCTGGGCATCTTTTTACCACTGTGATCGGTTCTTGTCATGCAGAGTTCTTTTCATGACATTGGTGAGCAGTCTTTGTAATGAATATAACATTTGGAACAGAGCCTGGCTTTAAGCAGGAGCCACAAACATTGAAGGTTGAGTTATCCTTCGGTACTCTAGTCCCTTATATAAAAATCTCTTAGTAGTTGGGGGCTGAGTAGATGGCTCAGTGAGTAAGAGTACTTAAAGCTTGGACTATGAGGGGCTGGAGAGATGGCTCAGCAGTTAAGAGCACCGACTGCTCTCCAAAGGTCCCGAATTCAAATCCCAGCAACCACATGGTAACTCACAACCATCTGTAATGGAATCTGATGCTCTCTTCTGGTGTGTCTGAAGACAGCTGCAGTGTACTTACTTATAATAAATAAATCTTTTTTAAAAAAAAAAAAGCTTGGACTATGATGCACGGATTGGGAAAAGAGAATTTGCCAACAAGCCAATCAATCATACAGAAAATGCAGAGGACCCAACTTTGGTTCCCAGCACCCACATGGTGGCTCACAATCATTTGTAACTCCAGTTCCCCATGAGATCCAACGCCATCTTCTGATCTCTAAGGTGCACCAGGCATATGTACACACAGTATACATACATACATGTAGGCAAAACATTCATACACATAAAATAATCTCAGTATATGCACAGAAGCACTCACCATCCCATATGCTTTCTCATTTACATTATTCATTTTTTGAGATAAGGTTTTTGAGTACAGGCTGAGTTGGAACTTGCTATGTATCCCAGGCAGGCCTCAAATTTGAAATCTTCCTGCCTTTGCCTGCCAAATGTTAGGATGACAGGCACGTGCCATCGTACCGTCCAGTCTTATGGATACTTTATATATATCTGTGAGTATGTGTGAGGGTCATATGTATACTATAGCACTTGCTTGGAGGTTAGAGGACAACTTGCAATAATAGTTCTCTCCCTCCACAGTGGGAGGATCTGGGGATCAAATTCAGTTGTCAGGCTTGACAGCAAATGCCTTACCCACTGAGCCATCTTGCTGGCCCTTCTGCATGTGTGTGTGTGTGTGTGTGTGTGTGTGTGTTTGTATGTATATGTATATATATACATACATATATATACATGTATATGTATACATATACATACATACACACACACATATATTTACCGGATATTCATATATACATATATATGCACACACATATATATGTATACATGTATATATGTATATATGTATATATGGTATATCTGGTAAATTGGGAAGCTGCTCTTGGTTGGATGAGTTCATTGGCCCCAAGGACCAAGGTCAGGGAAGTCGCCATGAGGAAGTGGGAGAGGCTAGAGGAAGGAGAGAGAAAGGGATAAGCACACAGAGAGAAGAGGGGAAGGAGGAGGAGGAGGAGAAAGAGAGAAACTTCTGGATATTTTAAAACATTTTAACATTACTTAGCATTAAAAATCATCAGAAAATAAGCCTGTCTTTTTAAAAAGTTAGTTACATTAAAAAACAAAAACAAAAACAAAAACAAACCCAACCCATAGATCACTATGTAGCCTTGGCTGAATTGGTCTCTTGCTTCTGCTTCTGGAGGGCTGGTCTTCAAAGACTGTGCCACCACACCTAGCTACAGCAGTGACTTTTAAAGTCCATGAAAACTGCTAGCTAATTTAGAGTAAGCTTACCGTTCAGTCTCAAATTCAGAATAAACAGCTAACTGGGGTACCCATTTAACACATCAAAGTAAACCTGGCAGCTAGGTTTTCCTAGCATCCCTCAGTCCCTAGCACCCTTTCCAGGGGATGGCTGGCACACTCCATCCCCTACCCTCACTTCTCAAGCCCAGGGGCTGGGCTGCCTTTTCCCCCAGTAGCTCTTCCCTATACAATCCAGCCATTTTGTGACCCTGGCCCTTTGTACCCTTTATCTTCCTGGCCTCTTGGTCTTCCAGTCTCCTGCCTCTGCCCTCTCTTCTCAGTGTCTGTTTCCTCTGCCCTCTCTCCTCAGGGTCTGTTTCCTCTGCCCT
>JADRCD010178481.1:32780-44886 GCA_019843815.1 Montemys delectorum
GAGGGAGCACCATCTAGGGGCAGGGCTGAAGAGAGAGCACCATCTAGGGGCAGGGTTGGGGAGAGAGCATCATCTAGGGGCAGGGTTGGGGAGGAGCACCATCTAGGGGGAGGGAGCACTACCTAGGGAAAGGGAGTATCATCTAGTGACAGGACTTGGGAAGGACCACTTACAGGCTCCTGGGGCTAATGTCACTTCCTTCTTGGTCTCCTTGAAGGTAGGCCCAGAGACACCAGTGTAGTAGGTGACACAAAGGTATAGGTGCAACTTCACAGTGCGTCGGCTACTGCCACGATTGGTCAGCACCACAGAGACTGTCAGATCCTGCCCCATCACAGCGTCCTGCGCTTCTACCTGCATTGCCACATCCTCAGCAGAGTCCCGGGTGGCATACACATTAGGTTTGCTGCCATGGGCTGCCGCCTTCTCCACAGCCTTCCGCTCTGCTTCTGAGCCTGGGGGTTGAAGTCAAGGGTGAATTTGAGCTCCGGCTGGGGTAGGCCCATGCTCTGCAGGAGCCCTCAGCCTGGAGCTGGCTGGTCTGGGCAAATGTTACCTTCTGGATGCTTATAGATGTGGGTGATGTCCTCTCGCATGTTGGAGTTGATCGCCTTTGTGACAATGAGTGTGCCAATGGCTTTCTCTTCCACGTACACTATCTTGAAGCTGCCGTCATCCTGCCGCTGCCAGTATACCTTATCGCTATTTACCTGTGGTGAGCAAAGGACAACAGGACTGAGGGGTCAGGAAGACAGGAGAGCGAGACCCCAATTCCTTCCCTCAACCCCAGAGGCTGCAGGCAGGGCCAACCGGCCATGCTCTGAAAGCAGGGAAGAAGCTTGTCTTCCTTGTAGCCCATTTTGGCATTAATAACAGTAATTCATTGTGCTTATTTGCTGGCTTTACAACTAATGAAGCAGCCCCATATCCATTATCTCTTTTGATCCTGAGGACAGGAAGCAAGGCAGCCATTATTATCTCCTTTTTACAATTGAGGAAACTAAGACTCTAGAATGAGTGACTTGCCCGAGGTTACACAGCTAGTCAGTCAGCGGTGATGTCAAGACCAGAGCGCTCAGGACAGAAGCCAAGGCTCTGGTCACTTCAGACTGTTTGCTAGCGGAGGCACCTGGAGCCCAGCCCTCACCTCGGCAAAAATGAAAGGTGTGTCGTACTTCATGTAGACTAAGCCGTTCTTGATGGACTCCACAGAACAGGGGCCACAGCAGAAGATGCCTGGGAAGTGAAGCAGGTGATGGGTCTGAGAAGGCCGAGGGGACCTCGAGTCCTCTGGTCAGAGGCCACACAAGGCTCCAACAGCAGCCACCCAGAGGGCAGGGTGGGAGTGGGAGGGGCCTGCAGACGGCCCTGACTTGATAACCGGGCTGTCAGCACATTCTCTGCGCTGACAGGCTGCACTGTCCATGGTTCTCAGAGCTCAGGGCACCCTCCCCCAATCTTTCAGCACAATCAGTTCAGGGCCTGTAATGGTTCTGGTTGGCTGAGAGCAGTGGTAGCACCTTCGCACACCTCAGCTTCGCAGCATGCTCTGACGTCCTGATTGGAAGCGAGAAGGGTAGTGGGCAAGAAGGGACTGTTCGGTATACTCCCGGAGGGCTCCCTACCGAGGAGGAGGAGCTGCCTGGAATGGGCAGGCTGGGACAGAAAGAGTAAACAGGAAGTGAGGGCTATCCAACAGGAAAGAATCTTAACACCTAACGCTCTGCTCGCTCTGGCCTCCTTTTACAGATGGGGAAACAGGCTCAGCCAGTGAGTACAGTGGATGCCAGGACCTTATAAGACAGCTGGAAAAAGCTTCTACCTACTGAGTGGCTGTCATACAGGTATGCTACATGGTACATGGTGTCCATTTAATCCTCCCAACTACACCATATGGTCTAGAGCACACACACACACACACACACACACACACACAGAGTATTCTATACAAGAATACAAAACACAAAGATGTAAGGTACTTCCTTGACAATATCACTACTCTTGGTAGACTTAAGCCCCACCAAGTCCACTGCAAGCATTGCTAGGTTACGCAACCCAGGACACTTTTTACATAGGTGATTGAAAGGGAGGGGTCTGGGAAATGGCCAGGAGAATGTAAGTCAGGCCAAGGCTGTCTGACTCTAGGAAGGTGGAGGGGAGAAGGAAGTAGCTGGTGGGACAGGCCGAGTAGCATCAGAGCCAGAGGGAGAGGAGGCTGTGTGAGCGGAGCAGAGAGCAGGGTCCTGCTGTGGAGACAGCAGATGTGGATGCAGAGATAAGTGGCTGCCAGGTCGTGTTGCCCCAGGTCAGGTTTGATGGTTACAGAGCTGTTTTCTGTTTGAGCCCTGATTTCTCTATACTGTACACGAGTGCAGTGAACAGGGGAACAAAAAAAGGGGGGAACTATACTGCACATGAATATAGTGACCAGGAACAAAAAGAAGGGGAACTAGGACTCATTCTGCTGGAGACCCAGACAAAGCCATTCCATCTCTAAGAGCTGCCATTCATTGTGTGTTCCATTGGCATGGAATTTTGTCCCAAACATGGGTGTCCATAAGAAGTACCAGGGGAACTTTTGAAATAGAGATTGACAAATGGGTGCTGAGCCTGCTCAAGGCCCCAGGTTCAAAACCAGGACTGGGAAGAAATAGATACATACTACTAGGCCATATTGTTGGGAATTCTGATAGATCAAGTTTGATGATAAGATTTTGGGTGGGGGGCTGGAGAGATGGCTCACTGGTTAAGAGCACCGACTGCTCTTCTGAAGGTCCTGAGTTCAAATCTCAGCAAACATATGGTGGCCCACAACCATCTATAATGCAATCTGATGCCCTCTTCTGGAGTGTCTGAAGACAGCTACAGTGTTCTTACATATAATAAATAAATAAATCTTTGCCGGGAGGTGGTGGCGCATGCCTTTAATCCTAGCACTTGGGAGGCAGAGGCAGGTGGATTTCTGAGTTCGAGGCCAGTCAGGTCTACAGAGTGAGTTCCAGGATAGTCAGGGCTACACCCTGTCTCAAAAAACAAAACAAAACAAAAATTTACTTTAAAGACATCTAAGAGAAAATAAGGAACTTTTACACTTTATCTTATTCAATTCAATACTGTTTTTTCCTTTCATTCATGAATTTATTATTTCTAACTTTTCTCTGTGTGTGTCTTTTAATTAATTATATCTGGGATATATAAATTAAAAAGCAAGTAAGAACTGGGTGGTGGTGGTGTGACCTTTAATCCCAGTACTCGGGAGGCAGAGGCAGGTAAATCTCTGAGTTAGAGGCTAGCCTGGTTTATAGAGAGAGTTCCAGGACAGCCAGGGCTATACAGAGAAACCCTGTCTTAAAGTAAAGCAAAGCAAAACAAACAAACAAACAAACAAACAAAGCAAGTAAGAATAATAAGCTTATTGGGAAAAGGAAACCTCTTACTGAATATTCTTGAATCTCTTTTGACTTTTGAACCACCTCAGTATATTAATCATTATAAATTTTAAAATAAAATTAAGTCAAGCAGCTAACGAGAAGACAATAGATTAATGGCTTCATGGTAGTTCAGTTGATAAATCCATACAGAGAACTAGAGATTTGGCTTTCCAGCCAAGGCCGGGGCTAACACTCTGGAGCTGGAGGAGATGTTCGGAATAGGGTCTGGACAAGGCCTGTCTGTCTTACCACTGCTGGTCTCCTGGGGCGTGGCATCCACCACCTGCCACCCATCAAAGCCTGAGGGCAGATCTGGCCTCTTCATCCAGCAGTCATTCCACACGTGGAAGTTCCTAGAGAGGCATGGAGGGGGCTCTGGGCCTGAGGGTCCCATTCAGGTCCTCCCAGTTCCCATCCCTACCATGCCTCAGCACTCAAGCCTCAGATCATCTTCAGGGAACATGGCAGGCCACCCCTCCCCCGGCGCTCACCAAACAGAATCATGGTTCAGGTGCTCAAGTGGCTTCATGTTCTCATCAAAGTAGATGTCCATAGTGAGGGAGGTGTCTGTGTCGTGAGCAGAGTTGAAGTTGGTGACAGTACGGGTAGCAAAGCCCAGGCATCGGAGCACTGTGGAAGAGCCGGGGTTAAGGGTTAGAGCAGAGGTTGGCTATGGGAGCGGCATCAGCAGGAAGAATAGGGCGCTGAGTTTGCCAAGCTCTGAGGGCCCTCCAGAGTTAGGTGTCAGAAGACCCAGGTGGCCTTTGGGCTGCAAAGCAGTGTGGGTTACAGGGCCACCTGCTTGGCACAGACTAGTGCTTCTTCTTTCTCTCCCTTAGGCCTCTCTCAGTTGCTGACACTAATTAATGATAATTAAGGCTCTGCTATCATCCACCCTTAGTAGCACCCCATCCTGTAGCCATAGCTGGGCAGGGCAGAAATAGAACCCTTCCCTCCTCAGAGAGCCTAGGCTATCCCTGGCCCATTCCCTCTACTACCTGTGGTGGTCACACCGGCAAAGACCCAGCACTGGCCGTAGGGGACGGAATAGCCGGTGCGTAGGTAGCTCAGCAGGATCTCCACACTGCCCACCCACGCTGAGGGGTTGGTGCCTCGAGAGTAGTCGCCAGTCCAGTTCCCAATCAGAACTCCATTGTCATCCAGGGAGTTCACCTGTCCAGGGAAAGATAGGGTGTGGCTAGATTGGGGGAGGTGCTCAGGACCTTCTGGATTCCCCAGCCCCTAGCCCTGCAACTTCAAGAACTAGACGTCAACTCAAACAAGTCCACCCCTCCCCTCCCCCAACCCATCTGCTGTAACATTGGAATGTGAGCACTGGGTGTGCCGAGGTTGGGGTTTGGCCTTACATTCCAAGGGAGCCAGGACAGAAACAATGAAAGGTGGGGTGGGGTACAGGTGGGGAGAGTAGGGGTGAAAACCTCCTCAGAGGCAGGGATGGAAAATCCATAAAGGGCAGGGCAGGAAGACCCAGATAGGTCTTCGAAATACAGGGTTGCTCACCATGGCAGAGATAACCCGAGAGACACTGACTGGATCCCCACGACCTCCATATGGCATCCCCCTCCGATCCAGGATGTACAGGCAGGCATCCAGCACCCCATGGTCAAACTGCAAGGCGGGAGGGCAGAAGTAACAACAGCTCCTCAAGTGATGCTCAAACCACAGGTTGATGATGGTCCACCTTGTCCCTCGTTTCTATCTCCCTTTAGTGAATGTGCAAGACCAGTGGTGGCACATGCCTTTAACCCCGGCACTCAGGAGTCAAAGGCAGGTAGATCTCTGTAAGTTTGAAGCCTGCCTGGTCTATAGAGTGAGGACAGCCAATGCTACACAGAGAAACCCTGTCTCAAAAAACAGAGAGAGAGAGAGAGAGAGAGAGAGAGAGAGAGAGAGAGAGAGAGACAGAACTGAGCCCAGCCATACCTGGCCATAATTCCAGGTTCGTTCGCCAATCTGTGCTTCTGTTCCATAGTAGATTCTTCCAGACTCATTAAGCACATATTCTTGCCGCCAGTCCTCATGGTCCACATATACTATGTCCTCTGTATCCCAGAAAATAAATTGCAAATCCTATCCATTTTCTTCGAGGGCCCTGCCTTCCCCTCTGCCAGGTCTGCAGAACTCATCCCCACAGGAAAAAAAAATTAGGTTGGGATTGCTTCTAGCCTGATAGGACTACTCTAAAGACAGATGGTGAGAAAGAGTGGCTGTGGCCAGGGCCCTTAATCAGAAGTGAGTTGGGTCTCTTTTCTACACGGGGCCTCAGTCTCTTCTCCTAGACAATAGGAGGGTGTCTTTTCCTATGGCCGATGTCCAGACCAGATTCAGGTGGGTGCACCTGAATCTCAGGAAAGGAAGCCCTGACCCACCTGCCTCTGTTCTTGACCCCAGCTAGCTTACCTGGGCACCAGGGGTTGAAGAGGATGTAGATCTCATTGCGAGGGTCAAAGGGCAACTGGAACTCTCCAGCTTCGGAGCGTGTGCGCACAGTGAATTGGAACTTGCCAATGATGGCATTAGGGGAGGTGTGGACGCGTAGGTTTAGGTTGTGTCCGCTGGTCTTGGTCACTTGGGCCTTCCAGCCGCCACTGCCTCCCTTACCCACTGGAATGATCACGTGGGTGCCCTTGCCCACCTCGGGATTGTTCCCTAGAGTGACAAGATCAGCAATTAGGCTGTGAGAGAGTGACTCCGGAAGTGGGAGACTAAGACTTCGCTCAGCCCCACCCAAATGTCTATGAGCCAACTTATGTGTCCCTAAGTAGGGTTACCACACCAGTCTGTGACAGCCTTCCTTAGAGCAGCTTGGTGGCCGCCCCGTGCTCTCCCGCATGTCAGGGCAGAACCCCAGTCCAACATCCCAAACCTGTTCCCCTGACAATGAACTCAAGTAGGGAGGGGATATTTGGGCCATTGTCACTACGAGACTGAGGGAGAGAATCGAGCCAAGTCCATTTGTCCCATAGGAAAGAACACTCCAGATACTAAAGGGCAGAGTGGCTCTCTGGGGTCACAGCTTCTAGAGGCCAGAGCGTTTCTGGAGGTGGTAGGGGTACCTGGGAAATTAGAGGCTGGGGTGTGCATGGCTGGGCTGTAATCAAAGGGTTAGAAGAGTCACCCGCCCCCAGCAGCAGCCTAATCACCAGCCTGAGCAGGCAACGGTCACCAGGCAACATGGTAAAGGAGGCACCTGCCTTGGGCCATGTGATAGAGAGGCAGAGAGATTGATATAGGGGGGGAATGAACCAGCCAGACGCAGAAAGAAGGGCACATGGAGTCAACTGTGCTGAAGAAGGCATAGAGGCCAGCCCAATGAGAAAGCACTGTGAGACAGTTGCCCCTGGAGGCTTGTGGAAAGCCAGCTTGAAGAAACTGCAGGACCACGTCCTTCCTGAGAGCACCACTAGGGGAGCACTTCGAGTCTGACACCAGCCTCTTTTGGCAGAGGTGAGGAGTGCAGGGGAGGAGCCTAAAGACCTCTCTAACCTGATACCAGCCTTTCAGCAAGTCTGGGGGCGGGGGGCGGGGGGCTTTACCCTTCCCGTTCCAGGCCCCACTCACCGATGAGGAGCTCAAGGGCAATGCGATCAGAGGACTCATATTCCCGGTTCAGGAAAAGAATCATATGGAAGGGCTGCCCACGGCGCACAATCAGCTCATCATATTCAAACTCATCCGTGTGGTGCTCTCGGCGGTTCTGGTCTGATCGTGAGCACAGCAGGTCCACACCAGTCACCACCAGCATTCCCTCTGTAAAACCACATCCCTGGGTCAGCGAAGAGTCTACGGGGAGCCCAGACCCTCCTCGGAAGTCTTTCGGCCCCCTTAGAGATGCCAGGATAAATCTCAGGCTCCATAAATGCTCAGTTCTAGGCTAAGGTGTTAGTCTCACCTCGGATGGTGCCATCTCCAGCTGCATTTACACCACTGCCCCGAGACTCAGGTCTTCGGCCACCCCGAGAGTCCCTACCCCGAGAGTCCCCACCCCGGGAGCTGGTCCCTCGGCTTCTGGAGCCAGAAGGTTCGGGCCCCCAGTCATCGTCAGCTCTGTTCCCGCAAGAGCAGCAGCCGCAACAACGAGCCCAGAAGGAGCGGCCTCCTCCTCGACGGGAGCGTGAGCGTCTGTCTGGCTCTGGCTCTGGCTCCGGCGACGGTGTGGTAGGGGGCTGCCAGGGGCTCCCACCCCAGCGGCCCACGTCTGAGCGAGGACCTTCCATTGTGCCTGTGTAGAAGAGACAGAGGGTGCTCATTGACTCAGATCTCCTGTGCCTGGGATGTCCATCCCACCCACCCAGAAACTCTACCCAGAGAAATTAGTTCAGTAACAGCTAGGTGCCTGGGATAAGCTCATTCTAACCCTGAGATGCCCCAAAGACCCTATTCAGTCACCCAGAAAAAGCACCCCATACTGCAGAGAAAAACCTTCTCTTCACCTTGCTATAGACACTCTCAAATCATATTTTAAAAAAAAAAAAAAACAGATGTCCAGTGGAGAAACCCTTGAGGACACATCTGAGGAAATGCACAGTTGCCTAAGAGAACACCTGTCACAGCTCCAATCTCCAAACCCAGCATAGGTCTCTCCACCCGCTCGCTTCCCAGATTAGAGGTCCAGCCTCTAGGACTATTTCTTCATAGCAACTAGGAGGCATAGGGGTCAGGGTCCCCCCACAGTCCTCACGTCAGGCAGGGCTGCGAAGAGGGCACTGCAGGCGTAAGCAGAGATTGGCCCCGGGAAAAACTGGCCCACAGCAGGTACGCACTGGAGATCGGTCCTTTCTGGGCTAGGGCTGTGTGTCCCTTGACAGCGAAGGCCCGCTGTGGCTCAGCACTGAGGTGTAAGCTGGAGCCTCTCACCTGGCAGCGGTGTTGGTGATGGCACCACCGGCTCCCGGGCCCGGGTGGAGCAGGTCAGGGCGTTTGGGACGGGACCAACAGGCTGGACGTAGCCACGCGAGTGGAAGGTATAGGGCGGGCCGGGTAAGCAGTTTATGAGGGGAGGGGAGGCGGGGCCGAGCTTCTGGGAAAAGGGGAAGAGAGGTTGCTTCATCCCTCCTGCCAAGAGGCCAGTCTCTGGGGGCTGTCCCCTGGTAGGGGCGGGAAAGACTGGCTCCACCCACTTTTTCCTTTCTAGGAACTGAGGTCATGCTAAGGAGGGGGTCCAGGTCAAAGTTCTGTCAGACCTGTGGTGGCTGAGGTGAAAAGGGAAGGCGTTTTGGTGACGGATCCCACACCAACTTGATTCGTGCCACACTCTGTGTTCAGAGAGCAAAAGAGAAGGGATCCTCTTCCACTCAGCCCTGTAGGGCAGATCTGTTTCCAACCTGGAGATGCCCACTTTTGCTCCTAGTGCCCTGCTGCTAAGCTCTCTTGTAGCACCCACCAGGCTTGGCCCTGTGAAACTGGTCCCTGGAACTGGAACTCCTTTTGCCTAGGAAGGTCCCAGTACCTCAGGCTGCAGACAGATGACATCAGCATCCAGGCCCTCAAAACTGGCTCCACCTGCCAGTCCCTGACCAGCCAGCTCTACCAGGTCTTCTCACCACCCCTCAGCATACTGCACCCCTGTCTGTCTCTCTTTCCAGTTGTTCCACAGCCCCCCCAGGATGAGTGGGCTGTCTTTCTGTTTCTTCTAAGTTCGAGATTTAGAGAGTCACAAGAGAAACAATATCTTGTTTTCCCCTCCCAGCTTGAAAGTCTGGGTTAAGGCTGAGGTCTTTGCATTCAGGCCTGGGGGGGCAGGGGCCTCCTCCCCAGGCTCCCTGGTATCCCCTTCTTTCACTGAGAGTGTCTCATCAGCTGGAGGTGAGCATCTCCCCTCATTTGCGGGATGGAATTCTTCTTGAGAATCCAGACCAACCGGCTCCAGGAAACATACTCTGTACTCTCCAGCTCCTGCTCTGGCTCTGGGTGAACCGTCAGAGATGTCATTAAAACAGCCCCAAGGCAGAGAAGAGCCAGACATCTTCAGAGAGGCTTCCTCTGGCCCTATCCGAGGCACTCTCTTCACTCCGTCCCATGGGCCACCTCGATCAAAGATGGTGGGAATAGGGTTGGCAAAAAAAAAAAAAAAAAAAAAAAAAAAAAAAAAAGACACAAAGCAGCATACTTGGCAGCAATCTGTTTGGAAATGTATCCTGTACAGAGGTATCTTGTCGGGTAGGAACAGAAGCTCTGGGATCTACATATACACTGACTTTTTGGTTTGTTTTGAAATGGTCTCACATACAGCCCAGGTAGACTTTGAGCTCATAGTATTCCTCCTGCTTTAGCCTCCTGAGTGCTGGGATTACAGAAGAGGACTGACAGTAAGCATCGTGTGAGTTTTTCCCTGTTCAGTTGGCAAGCCTAGGAACCTAGCCGACTTCCAACACATACCACTGGAGATCAAAATTCAGGGCAGGTGTGTGGCGGGTCAGCCAAAGGGCTTCACTCTGAGATTGTTTGTGTATCACTTAGGATACAAGAAGAGGCGTGGCTTCAAGGGGCGGGGCATGTGAGCACGTGTGTGCCCAGGCAGATTCCAGTGAAACAGGAAAATGCCTGGTTTGCTACACTCTTCTTCTCTTAACCAGTCACCCTCTTTCCCCACTGTGCCAAGTTTGATTCATTGCCCTAACCCCTAAGCCACTCCCTGGAGGCCTTGTTCCCTGTGGCTTTCAAAGTCACAATGGTGTGGCAGAGTGCACCTCAGGGGTAGACTCCCATCTAAATCCCTTGGCAAGTTGAGGCCAGACCCCTGTTTAATCATTCTATATTAATACAGAAACAGGAAAAGGGCTAAATCACTAAAGCAAAGTGTTTAGTATCTGGCTTCAGCATGCAGAGCTCAGCAGCCCTGGGCAGGTCAGAACAGTTTCTTTTTTTTTTTTTTTTTTTTAAAAAAAGATTTATTTTTTATTTATGTGTATGAGTACACTGTAGCTGTACAGATGGCCGTGAGCCATCATATGTGTGGCTGCTAGGAATTGAACTCAGGACCTGCTTGCTCCAGCCCCACTTGCTTGGGCGTAATTCACTGTAGCTATCTTCAGACGCACCAGAAGGTGGCATCAGATCTCATTATGGGTGGTTGTGAGCCACCATGTGGTTGCTGGGATTTGAACTCAAGACCTTCGGAAGAGCAGTCAGTGCTCTTACCCATTGAGCCATCTCGCCAGCCCTGGAACAGTTTCTTATCAGTTCAAATGTTCTAATCATCTCATCCCTGAGTGTATGAGGATCAAATGGGACCAAGGGTTCCCAAGGGCTTTTCAACCACAGAATGTAATCCATAGGGACCAATATTGTCATTTTAACTGAGTGGGGCAAGATGCTCTGACACACTGCTCCTCAATCAAGCACTGAGGTCCTGAGCCATTTCAATTGTGAATAAAACGGGGGCTGGGGCAGAAAGTCTGACGGTGGCAGACTCAAAGTCTCTTCCAGCCTCAGGCTCAGGCCCCGCACTAGCCCAAAACTGATGGAGAACTCAAATCTAGCCTGGTCCTGACCAGCCATAGACACTGAGGTTCTTGGTAGAGAGTATCGCAGGAGAGTGGACCCACACCTCAGAGCCCCTCCCTTCCTTTTTCCAAAATGCACAGCGGTGGTAATGGAGGTTGCGTTGTCATGGCAGCCTAGAGGGGCCTGTCCATTCTTTATTCAGTCCCAATAAGTTAAAGGGTGAGGGTGAGATGGGGCCTTCTAAGTGAGGATGCTGCTGACAGATGGCAGCATCTCGGCCAGACGCTCCTCGATGCCCTCTTCTTGGCACAGCGAGTTGCCCTGCAGGTTGAGGAGGACTAGCCTGGGGCAGGAGGCAAGAGACTGAAGTGTTGCAGACTGTTGGAGGCCTTGGGCGGTTGAGTCAAGGAAAGCTCAGTAGCTCTACCCCACCCATGGTCTGCTACTGGACACCCCAGAGCCGGAAGCTGCTGCTTGGAAGCAAGTCTGATGGTATCTTATGCACTTCTCTGTGGAAAAGTAAGCCCTTAGCAGAGACTGTAGAATGTCTGGCTGAAGAGGGGGTTGTGGGGAAGCAGGACCTTGTGGGATCCTAAAGAGAGGTGGAGAGGGCTGTCAAGTGTCTCTTGGCCTTTATAAGTGGCCATGTGGAAATGTGGGTCAAAGATGCTCTAACCCTCCAATTTCAAGAGGGATCAAAGAATTTTTTAAAAATATGGAACTTCCTGATTTCTAGACTATTCTGTGGTTCCTAAGAATCTCCACAGGCTGCCTGTCTGTGAACTTTGGCTTGTGAAATCACACTCTACAGAACTCCAGAGTAAAAGTTAATAATAGTCACAGTCAGCCTCAGGCTATCATCTCCCCTCAGCTCGCCCTGCCCAAGCCCTGTTTCCTGTCCTGCCTTGAGATGACCCTGTCTGTGTCTGTGGTTTGTCCCCCTGCAGCCTGCTCCTTGCCCTAGAAGCTGCCTGCAAAGTAAACTGAAGGGAGGATACGGTTATTGCATAGTAACAGCTCCTGCAGCCGGGGAAGGTTAGCCACACCATCCAAGTTCTCCAGGACATTATCGCTGGCCTGCAGCACCTGAGGAGCAGGAAGTTGAGGAAGCACAAGGTCAAACAGGCAGCCTGGGACCATGGAGGACCCCAGAGTGAACAGTTTAGGTGTGTGAAAAGCTCACAGAGCTAGCCTGTGTAGTCGGGGGG
>JADRCD010178482.1:0-17030 GCA_019843815.1 Montemys delectorum
AGGAAGCTTAGTCAACACACCAGATTGGCCCAGTTCCAGACTGGGCAACTTTTTCACGACCTGTGGCTTCTCTAGCTAACCTCCTTAACCTAACATTTTGTGGATGTGGAAGCAACATAGCAATTATGACAGCGTAACCTGGAAGATGATGAGGTCATAACTTCCTGGACACCAGGCTCATCCTGACCACTGCTACTTATTATTTAAAGATGAACATCTTTTAATTGATAGGTAATTTCATACCCATTATATGAAATATTTTGTGAATATTTCTATTTTGTGGACAGTGAGTTTTTCATTCTATCCAGAAACAATGGGTAGAGTTTGTACCTCCTTTTCCTGGAGTCCCTAGTCTAGATTCTTCAGCCAGGATCATGACCTTAAGAGACTGGGTCACCCTATAAAAACACAGAAGACACTATATTTAAGACAAGGGAGTTCTACTTTGTTATTTTACAGCCAGAAATTAGCAGCTAAGAGAAACAGAATACAGAATGCACAGGCTCATGGTTTCCACCCACTAAGCAAATGGTGGCTAGGCGGTTGTTTGGAATGCATATGATCTACAACAAAGGTCAGGTTTATAGCAGCACCAGCCAGTGTTTGATTCACCACCATTTGCCAGGTGCCCTTCCTTCCCTGCATCACGGGAGATTTTAGATTCACTTTGCCTGCTGGTGTCAACAGCAGTGGCGTAACACTAGACAAGAAGAGAGTGGGGTATTTTTTTTATGCCTTGAGCAGTATTTCTGGAGTAGTATGCATTTCCATTTTGACCTAGATCTCACCCACCAATCTCTGTGCTTCCAAACTTGTACTGGGAGGAAGAAGAACTTCCTGGGGGATGGGGGCATCCAACCTCTGTTTAGTTCTTCAGCTTTTCCTTGTGAACCCATTACCTTTGTTTAACACAGTAAGAGGTTTATGTATGTTTGTTTGTTTAATGTTCAGATGTGAGCCAGACCGATTCAAGCTTTATGCTGGCAAGAATATCCCAGGAGTTGCCTTCTTATTGTCCAAATTCCCCTCATCTCACGTCTGGGCCCATCTGTCCTTCCATTCACAGTCTGAAGTAATGCTACCCTGGAGCAAGGCTTACTTGGGTGAGAGCCATTATGATTGTGAGTCTGGAGGTGTGCAAACTCGATTCTCTGCTCACAGGCTATCCCTCAATGTCATCCACTTCTGAGGTAAACATATTTCATTCAGTGTGTACTATTTTTAGGAAAATCTCTGAATACTTAAGATTAGTCATCACATCAAAGTACACCATGCTCCATATATTTGCCTGTTCCTTCCATCATTGCTTGCAAACGAGCAGACTCTTCTGTTTGCCCCAGAAGTCTAGAAAGAGCAGCATCTCAGGAAGAAGCCTCCGCTTCAGGAGTCTTCCTTCTTCTTGATTGCTCTCCTCTCCAAGTGCCCCAGCCTCCAGAGCTGAACGTATTAGCAGACCCAACCCTCACCAGCTCGTTTCCCAGAATCCTTTTCTACTGCCCCTTAGCTAACATAACCCTGCCCACCCTTCATGTCTTGGCTAAGACTTTGACTTCCATCATCTCCACTCTCCTACAACCAAAGATTATAGAGATGGCCAACAAGTTTGACTAGTGAAATGTAAAAGCAAATATTACATGGTGCTCCTGTTCGGGGTTTACACTCGCCTGCCATTTCCTACTTGGTTTTCTTTCTAAGCACAAGAATTTAGTTGGCCTTTGTGCTGTTGTGCCTGGGAAACAGCAGTAAGAAGTGTTATGACCGATGTCATGCCAGAGTCTTTCCACACACACACAAAAAAAATCACACAGTTTCAATCCTTGCATGGGGGCATTCTCACAGTGATAAAGATGAAAGAGCTAATGGATAGAAACCTACATTGACAGATAAGGAATGATGGATCTTCTGAAATTTTGCCCCAAGAATAAGGGCTTCAAACTGGTGGCAAGTCTGCAGGAGCTGTGCTTTCTGCCAGGCCTCCAGCTTGTCCTCCTGGACTCTTGCCTCTGAGGTGGCCGATGTTGATTTCCACGGCTAGTCTCTGGAAGCGGAGGAGGATGTCACGGCCATGAAACCTTGTCTCTTTACCTAAGCCCAGTTCTGTTCTCTTCAGGTGCTGCCCCTTCGTTTTTGGCTTCTGTTGTGGTATCACGGCCCTTGTTCTCTTGCAGCTGGTCCTTGTGATAGGTTAGGAAGGCGGCACTTCCAGAGCCAACCAAAGGCCAAAATGTAGCTTTCGTGAGTATTACAAGTACATGAGAGGAATAGTTTCCGGGAGAGGAATTTATTTTGGCTCATGTTTTCAGAGGTTTCAGACTATTACTGGGTGCCTGTAGTGAGGTAGAGGCTCATTAAACCTAACCCATGTAATCCCTCACAGGTGTGTCTAGTGGCTATTCTTCTAGGTGATTCTAGTTGACGTTAAGTTGCAGTAATAACCATCAATCACCCCAACAATCCAGGCGGATGGCAGTGACAACCATAACTGGAAAATAAGCAGCAGAAGAGAGAAATTTCCAAAGTAGAAGTTGTAGTTTTCTGAGGGACAGAGAATGGCCATTCAGCTCTGCATGCAGCCCTCTTTACTTTGAGTCTTTGATTCTGCTCATGCCACAAAGACGAAGCTGAGCTTGGAGCTGTCCTACTCTCAGATTCTGTGTACCAAGTAAAGATGAGGCAGACACTGAAGCAACTTTGAACACAAAGGGAAAGTTAAATGGATTCTTTTCACATCTGTTAAACATTATAACTTGCAGTTTTAAAATAGTGAAAGCAAGCCTATTTTAAATAGGCCTGTATTTCCGGTTGCCTTTTTATATACTGCTTGATGGTGTCAGAGTTTTCTCTGACTCAGTGGCATCATAACACCTGGCTGGCCTTTTGCTATTTGGATAGCCCATAAAAGTAAGTTAGTAAGGACAAGAGAAACTTCAAGAATGCCAATCTTCCTTTCTTTTGCTCGTTACATTTTATTTGGTTTTTTTTTCTTGTCTTTTTTTGTGGATGAGTGTATATGAGGGAAGGGTACATACAGCCACTGAGCATGTAGAAAAGTCACAAGACACAGAGTCTGTCTTAGTCACTGTTCTATTGCTGTGCTGATATCTCATGACAAAAGCAAATTTTGTGAAAGAAAGCAGTTAATTGAGTGCATGCCTCAATTTCAGTTTCGGATTTTTAATCTATTATTGTCATAACAGAGAGCATGGCAGCAGGCAGGCAGGCTCATGGAGTACTAGCTGAGAGCTACATCCTGATCTGGAGAGGGAGGGAGAGAGGGAGAGAGAGAAAGAGAGAGAGAGAGAGAGAGAGAGAGAGAGAGAGAGAGAGAGAGAGAGAGAGAGAGAGAGAGGGAATATCCTGTGACACATTTCCTCCAATAAGAAGGAGGTCCTCCAAGGTCACATCTCCCAATCCTTCTAATCCTTTTAAACAGTGTCACCCACTGGTAACTAAGAATTCAAATTTATGAGCCTGTATGAGCCATTATTACTCAAACCACCATGGAGTTGGCTCTCTCTTTCCATCATATGGGTCCCAGAGTTCCAACTCAAGTCATCAGACTGGGCAGCAAGCACCTTTACCAGATAAGCTCCCTTTCTGGCCCTTCTTGTCATTCTAAAAACATCATGTCCAAACAACAAAACACTACAGACATGGAAATTAGGATCACCATCACCGTTTGCTTTTCTGTCCCTAACAACCCAGCAGAGGCCTTCACTACAGTCCTGAATCCCAGCACAGCATGTCACTACAGAGTAAGTTCATGATGACACTATATTCAGAAATTTGGTGTCTAACAGAAATGATCAGCTTTCCACCATACAAAGCACAATTACTGTCCTCTTCATAGTGGAAAGAAAGCTGCTGCCCCTGTTCCTTGTGTCAATATTTGACAGTTGTGGGTGGACAAGCTGCTCAGTGGTTAAGCCTTGGAACCTGGTTGGCCCACATGTTCCTAGGCAGCATCCACCCCACTGGGAACTTGAGGAGGGGCAGAATCTCAAGCCTTAGAACTACCAAATCAGAAATCTTTAATAAACTACCTAATTCATGTGTATACTAGTTTGAATTGCTTGAAAATTTCTAAAGATCTTATGTTTGTAACGATTGTGTAAGAATCTCTTGTTTTAATGTTATCCCCATCACAAATAAAAAAAAATATATGTTATATGAAAAGAAAATTTTAGTTATTTAAGTATATTATTTTATGTAGAAAATGCAATTGATATTCTGACAGCAAATGGTTTTGCCTATTACTAAGTCAATTCCACACAAAAGTGAACTACCTGAGCCTTGATGAATTTGCAAGTAATCAGTCTGAAGTTATTTGAAAACCTAATGGTAGATTGCTGGTGCACATTGTTAGTAATTCAGACTTTATACTAACTTAGATTCATAGATAAATGCTCTACATTATTTCTCTTTTATGGTTTTCATTCTTTTACCGTGACGGGGGGCATATATTCTTTGAAAATCTTGTAAATTTGCCATTGAGCAGAAATAATATGCTGTGGAAAGGAATTGATATTACAAAGATTTTTTAATGTAGTTTGCTTACCAGGAACTTTTGCTCCAAGAAATTTATAGAGGACTCAAGAGGTTGCTCGGTTATTAATGTGCCTGGCAGGCAAACATGAGGGCTCAAGTTCAAATACCAACACCCATGTAAGATCCAGATGTGCTTGAACAGCTCTGTAACCCAAGCACTAAGAAGGAGATAGGGAGAGCCCCAGAACTCACTGGCCCATCAGTCTAGCCATTGCTGGGCTCTGGGCTTAATGAGAGAGTTAATGAGGCTTGTCTCATAAAATAAGCTAAAGAGTGATAATCATCAAAGACACCTCATATTAACCTTGGTCCTCTTAATGCTCACACATACTACGCGTGCGCACGTACGCACGCGCACGCGCACGCGCACACACACACACACACACACACACACACACACTACGCAATACATACCCAGAGACAGGATTAGAGCATATATACTTCATTTAAACTACTACACTTTTTTAACTCATAATTTCTTTTTGATTCAAGATATTCTATGTAGCCTGAGTATATAACTATAAAAATGGAAATGAAAATTAAATATTTACTGATAATAAATCTAAAAGAAAATTACTCAAAACAACTGTTTTTTATATGTATAAATATTTTCACCATTTGTTAAAAAGAAAAAGTGTCATATAAATAATGTGCTTAGTATATACAAAATATATTAAGTTGATAGGGACTGAGTAATGATGGTAGGAAAATATTAAGTCTGATTTCTGGAATTAAACTATTACACAGCTATAAGAGCAGAAAACTCTGTATGCACAGTGAAAACACTGCAATTTACAATATCCAGTGGTCTTACATTTGAGCTAAGGTGTAGCAGGCATCTTTCCTTGGCCTCACGTGCTTTGATGGCATTCACAATGCAAAGTACACAATTGTGTGTTCAGAACCAAGGCTACAGTGGAGTCATGGGATGTAACATGAGCAAGCACTAACAGGAACACCTTGGGTTCATTACGTATTTGATTTTTAATTAATTTTTGGTCACTGTGAATTCAGAACCCTTTCAATTTTGATGAATTACTCATGATCTCCATGTTTGGTTCCGTAACCTCCTAGAGGGCTCTAAACCACAGTTTGAGACATTTGGATGTGGGTAACTGACTTATTAGTAAGACATCCCATAGAAGGTTTAAGAGGTATAGACTAACTGAAAAGCTATGCGAGGCAGCAGGAGTTTCTGAGTTAAGTTTTCATGTCTGAGTCTCAGTTGGCTCAGTTGTGCTCAGCTGGTTTGTCTTCATACCACTGTCTGTAAGAAGAAAACATGTGGTCACTGCATAAAGTAAGATGATCTTACAAGTGTTGGTGACCTATGCTCCTGCAGTGTACGATACTGCCGAAGAGTTAAAATTCCCGAGGCAGCCAGTAGTGGTGCACACCTGTAATCCCAGTGCTTGGAGGTAGAGGTAAGAGGATTGGATGTTTAAGGACCTTCTCAAATGATAGTGACCTCAAAACCAGCCTAGGCTATGTGAAACCTTGTCTTAAAAAATGGAAAAGTGTTCCTGAGGAACGGGTTAAATATTTTTTGTACATCAATTAGACAAATTATAGCATCTAACAATCATTGGCCCACTCCTCCCACACCTAGAGGCAAAGAAAGAACTTCACAATGAGAGGAAGATGCGTGTGTTCATTCATCCCACTTCAAATGGGATCCCCTTGGACCACATGAAAGGCCTCACACTGAGAGAGAAGAGTTAGAAGACACTCAGAATGGAAGGGTCAAGGAAATGAAACTGCCTTGTAGAGGGACTGCAGCAGTGTGTTGTCTTCCATGTAAGCAGACTCTGGACAGACGCCTTTTCAGGGTTCCCGTGTAGAGATCTAAGGTCCCACATATGCATCTCAGCATCAGAATACAGGTCTGATTTATAACTCAGCATCACCTGTATTAGGAATGGTAAGCAAGATGTATGACTTTGTGTGGTTAGGCAGAGATCATTCCAAGTTAAGGAGGTGCCACTTGATAGACAAAGCAAAGTTAAATGTCACTGTCCAGTCCAGGGGTCTGGAGGACGTTTAGGTAAATTTTCATAATGCTTACTTGCATAGATAGAGATATTTACCATTGTTAAATTCCAGTGTCTTTTTATCTTCTAAGAGAAAATGATATTTCTTATCTCATTGGCAAATAAGCAATCTTACTGCCCTTAAAAATTTGCCTTTTCGCTTAGAAAACTAGAACTACACAAACAAGGGAGGGGGCTTCATCCTGTATTTTATTCTAGAAACTTCTTCGTTCTAAGAGTTTCATGTAGTTTCTCCACCCCCTACCCCCTCAAAAAACCTTGCAGATTAGAAATCTTGGGAAATGCTTCAACCTTAGTCAGCTAGTCAAGAATGGAAAAGCTCACTGCTGGTATTACAGAACCAAGCAGGCCCACAGACACTCAATTTGATGATACACATGGAACCTAAGACTTGTTAAGCTAATGAACTAACAGCATATAAAGCAATATCATGGAGTCAAACCTTCTGCCATTTTTAAAATATTTTGGATGTTATTATTTTATGTGTGAGAGTTTTGCCTTTATATGTATCTGTGCGCCACATATGCTGGTGCTTGAGGAGGTGATGAGCCTCCATGTGGGTGCTGGGAACTGAACCTGGGTCCTTTGAAATGAGAACAAATGCTCTTAACTACTGAACCAACTCTCCAGCTCCCTTCTGCCTTGTTTTTAATTCAACAAATAATGCTTGCAGGACGCCACTCCTCCTTGCTGATATTAACCCCCACCCTCTTTCCACCCATCAGTACTGTTAGTGGTTTGTTTTTTTCTTTTATCTTTATGTTAATAGACTTTTAACGAATATGATACAATTATTATTAGATACTCTTTATAATGAAGGAAAGCCATCCCATGTGCAAGGCATTCTAAGCCATAACAAATTGACAGCATAATGCTCACAGCACCAGGCCAAACACAAACATACAGAGGCAATGAAGGCTAAGCCTCCCTAATTTTTCATTTATGGGAGGCAAAACATCTTGTAATTTAATCTACAAAGATACAAGTTTTGTCTCTGCCACTATCTGGCTATGTGGCTGTGGATTTGTCAATTGAAAAGTACAGAATTAATAGCACTTAGCTCCCAGAGCTTGTGGTGCCTTGAACGGACGTGTTCCCGTACGCTCACACACGTGAGCTCTGTTCCAGCTGATGATGTGGCTTGGGAAGGTAGGAACCTTTAGATGGTAGAGGCTGTCTACAGGAAGTGAGTCAAGTGGGAGCTCTTTACATCCTGGTCTCACTTCCTGTTCACTCTCTGCTCAGTGACTATGGATGCAGTGTCACCCGCCAGACTCCCACTCCTGCAGCCATGGCTTCCTCCACATGAAGAAATGATCCCTACCCACTGTAACTCAGAATAAACTCTTCCTCCCTTACATTCCTTCATGCTAGGTAGTTAGTTACTGTGATGAGGAAAGTAGCTAACACAGAGCTGTTATGGCAATAGCTTGGTTATAATGAGGTCAATGCTTAGACTCAAGGGTTATATATGGCAAATGCTTAGTATGTATTTATTAAGTAGAACTTTAAGTAAGGTAGAATGAGAAGAAATGCTGAGAAGAATTTTTGAATCATCTTGGTCTAATGCAAGGGCCCAAAATGTCTACAAGGTAAAGGGCATGACGATTGGCATTTCACCACAGATATGTACACACATGCACACATGGTGTGAAAGCAAACACACAAGCACACAAATAGCTAGAGTCTTTAAATCCCTACAGAGGGCTTTGTGAGTCCAAAGCATAGCATAGCAATTCGCAGAGAGCAAGCTCTAAAAACTCAGTTGGTTCACTAAACCCCATTTTCCCTCCTTAAGGAACTAAAATAATATGTTTCAAATCAGCATGTTCTTGCTTTCTCAAAGTGGAGCAGATGACTTATTTTTATCAAGAATCGGGAGAAACCTGAACAAGACAGAACGGGGTGTGACCCAGCCACTTGAGGGCTGAGGCAGGAGACTGATATATTCAAGACCTGACTGAACTAGAGTGAGTTATAACCGATCCAGGCACTTAGTGAGACCCCTGTCTCTCAAAACTTGAAAAACACAAACAACCCCCCAAATAAAATGGTCTTGGAAAGGATTTATACAATTTTCCTACCAATTTAACTTTTTAAGAGTTTCACATAATGAAATAGAACAACTTTAGCACAAAGATGTTTATGTCTAAGTTTATTAAAAAGTCAACTTTCACAAATCTAGGTAGGATGAAGAAGATGAGTGAATCAAACATGGATGCCTCAATAGAATTTAAAATGCCTATCCACTCAAAAGGAATTCTTTCAATTTTGAAATGTAGTTTATTCATGCCAATGAAGGTAGAGAGCATCTGTTTAATTTGAGTTCCTTTTTTAAGTAGGTAGAATATGCTATAAATAAATTGCCTAATGACTCACATACTGAAATATTTACTTGCATAAGCTTGTGAATATTTGAGTCATTAAAAAAAATTTAAAAACACGTTCAACACTAAACATAAAGTTATTAGAAAACCCTTGTGACAAATACAAACCTCTCCTCTATCAAGCCACCTCTTCTCTGTCTATTGGTGAAGGTGAGGTGTGGCCTATGCTCTGTAAACACAGAGAGAGAAGATCAGTTGAATGAGGGTTGACTTGTTCAAAGGTTCTGCCATTAAGAATAATAAGCATAGTCTGCGGACATACCACCCGGAACGCACTCGATCTCGTCTGATCTCGGAAGCTAAGCAGGGTTGGGCCTGGTTAGTATTTGGATGGGAGACCACCTGGGAATACTGGGTGCTGTAGGCTTAAAATAATAATAATAATAATAATAAGCATGAATGAGATTCTCACCCACTACTTCATACATGTAGATGTCTTGCAGATTTTACCATGATAATGTACATATTTGCACATATATGTTGTACATTTACATGTTGATATATGAATACAAATATACATACATATGTATACAAAAGAACTTATGTGTGTTAGTTTTGTCAACAAGACACAAATTAGAGACACCACCCGTGGATGAGGAAACTTCAGTTGAGGAATTGCCCCCATCAGATTGGCCAGTGGGCATTTTCCTGATTGCTAATTGATTGAGGAGGGCCCAGACCACTCTAGAGAGTGCCACTCCTGAGCAAGAGGTCCTGGGTTGTATAAGAAAGGCAGCTGAACTTGAGCCTGGAAGCAAGGGACTAAGCTGGTTCCTCCATGGTCTCTGCTACATTCCCTGCCTTCAGATTCCTGCCTTGAGTTCCTGATCTGGCCTCCCTGGATAATGAACTCTAGCTTGCAAGCTGAAACAACCCTTCCTCCCACAATGACTATGGTGCTTTACCCATTAACAGAAAAGCAAACTAAAACAGAACTTACAGTGTTATACAGACTTGAAAACTCATCAGTTCTCAAAAACAGATTTAAATAAAGCTTTTTAACTTTACTTTCATATCACTCATTGTCTTGGACATAATAGAATTTTTGTTGTTTTCTCTGTGTGTGTGTGTGTGTGTGTGTGTGTGTGTGTGTGTACACGTCCGTGTGTGTGTGTATGTGTGTGTGTGTGTGTGTGTGTGTTTGTGTAAATGTATGCATGCTCTTCCAACAGAATGCTTGTGGAGGTGAGAGGACCTCCTTGTGGTAGTACTGACCCTGCACCTGGTTTTAGAAGGACTCCTATTGTTCACCGCTGGGTACACCAGGCTAGCTGGCCACTGAGTTTCTCCTGTGTCTCCATCTTTCCATAGGCACAATCGGGATAGCTGACATGCTGCTGTGTCCAGTGCTCCACAGTTCTGAGTATTCGGCCTCAGATCCTCACACAAGCATGGCAGCTTCACGCACTGAGCTGCCTCTCCAGCAACGCTTTTGCATTTTAAAAGGATTGTTTTTCTGCCCTATTAGAAAAAATATGCCCCATAACGCTTTTAACTTTAAGAAATTAAAAAAGCACTGGGCTACAGATTGTTTGGTGGAGAGCTCCATATTCTGCCTTTCACAGTCCATCCGGTTTGTCCCCTTTCTTTAAGCATGTTAACAAATTTCAAAATCTGGTTTTCTTCAGTTTTGAAATTTGGCTTATGTATACCCTCTGAGGTAGAGCTTGCTTAATTCAGATTTTTTTGGGTGTAGGTAGCATGTGTTCTAATTTGTCACTTTGCTAATGGCTCACTTAAAGTCTGATAAAATATCTCAAACATTGAGTTTTATGAGAGTATTGTTTCTTAGATGTTTTCATGGGTCATTATCACCGTCTCTAGGTACAGCGTGCCCAGATTGCTAGGCTTCCTTAGGAGCACCCTAAGAATTAACCACACTTTCCTTTGATATACTATAATTAACCTTCTCTAATGCAAGTCAGATTCCCTCCTCCCCTTCCTCCTTCTTTTCTTCTTCTTATGAATTTGATGGCATATTTTACATTCATCTATTGTATCTACTTTCCCTAGCTTTTGAAGGATCAATACATCATGTTGATTTTGAGCCACATTGGACTTAAATAACAAATACCACTTAGAATGCTTTCAATCATTTCTGCTGGTTCTGTGTCAGAAGATTGTCAGACAAATTGCTTCCATTTGTCTATTCTTACAGATAAAGCTCATGTTTTAACCATAGTTCTTCATGTGCAGTTGATAGTAAATAGAATTTTTCTTAAGGATGTATTTTTATTTTTAACTATGGAATGTTAGTTCCTAGATCTGAGGCTATAGGCTACTGTGAGCTGACCAGTGTAGGTGTTAGGAGACAAACCTGCGTCCCATGCAACAGTAGCAATTTCTCTTGGCCACTCAGCCATCTCTCTGGTCACCTAAAATGAGAATTTTAAGTTGTTGGGTTTTTTTTTTTAAATTGCTGCAAAAGATAGTCGACAATTATAAGTAGAAAGAATTATTAAAAGGTGTAAGAGAATCGGGCCCTGGTAAAAACAATAAACTTCTAATAAAAACACTCAGTCTGTCAGAAAAAAAATGTGTGTGGGGGGGGATGGTGTGTGTGCATCTGTATGTGTGTGCTTGTGGTTTAAAACAAACCCAAACCATCAGGAAAAGAACCAGTTTGATGACTCATTATGTCCAGCAACACTTTCTTTGGGCATAGCATATTTAGACTTTGCCAAAGCCCAAACCACTGAACTGTGTATCTGAAGTGAGACTTTGAGGCCAGTGATTAGGGTGAGCGACTTGATCATGTGGATAGCTCCGTGCTGACCAACAAACCCGTACTGAGAAGGGATCTGCAGGGAAGGATGGGGCTTGCAGAACAGACTTTGAAACAAAGCTTTGGGGAAAGCTGATTTAAACTGAACAACTGAAAGAACAAGAAGATACAATGGAGAGCAAGATGCCGTTTCCTGTTGCTCTGGAAAACACTGCAAAGAAGCTCAAGCCTATGGTCCTCTTCAGATGTTGTACGCATTTCTGTTTGCTAAAACTAGTAGTTCCTGGCAGGAAGGAAGGGGTTAACACAGCCAGCCAGCTACCCATTCAGTCCATTCTGCTTGGATCCTGACAGGCACTAGAAACTCAGATCCCATAAAGACAAACTTAACGCTGTTTCATAACGCTGTTTAGCAGTGTGGTGACAGAGAGACTCCGGCAGATGAGAAACCTATTAGTAACCTATGCTAAGTACAGAATAGTGCAGTTGACACTGAGCTAAAGATTTCATTGGCAGGATCTTCTTGATCCTCATAACCATCTTGGGAAGTGGCCATCGCTGCTTCTTTAAGACAAAGCAAACTGAGTCACGGGGCAGTTTAGTTGCTCGCCAAGGTTACTTCATTGCTAGATTGAGGAGTGATGGTCTGGCTTTAGAACCATGCCCTTCATTGTATTGTACCAGTTAAAAAAAGGTGCATGGGACAGGGGAGATGGTTCGGCTGGTGAAGTGTTTTAACAAGCAAGTACAAGGACTGCAGTGCCCACATTCGTGGCTGGGCTCCGTGGCACATTCTTACAATCCCAGTGCTGAGCAGCTAGACACAGCATGATCCCTGGGGCTCACTGGACACCCAGCCAAGCCTCCAGTGTGGCTCTAGACCGGTGAGAGACTCTATCGATATGAAAGGTATAGGAGGATAACGTCCCTGGGGAATGAGAGTGGGGCTTGTCACCCTGCTTCCTCATGTGCACACACGCTCCTGCAGCTTCACACATGGGCACTATCACACACGAAAGAGAATGTCGTGCAGTCATGTGTCATGTCAGAGATGATGTCCTTACTAAAGTGTGCTTCCAGAATACTTGATGGGGAGAAAGGAAGGGTCAAAGTCCGGGGTGCATTTCAGTCTTAAATGCTTCTGAAAGTTCCACTTATTTCTCCCTGAAGAGTAGGATTGCCATTGAAGTTTCCTTTTTCTCCGCCCCCCCCCCTCCTCCCTCGGCTTCTCTTTACAGATTTTCTTCTCTTAATCCCTTTCTCTCTTTGTTTATCTTCCGAGTGTTTACAATAAATATGTATGAACTTCAGAACAAGATGTATACTGTCTCAGGTTTCCTTTAAGGACACATTTTCTATATATGGGGAAATAAGGCTCATATTTTAATATAAACGTGTTAAATTAGTAAATCAGCATCAGACCACAAACTGAATATATGCGTTCTTTGGTGACATGGATTTTCTTCTTTGTACACATATTGGCCTTTTTAGGTAGCTTTCCACCCATCTTAGCTTCCTTCAATTTTTTTTTCAATACATCCTGACCACGGTTTCTCCTCCCTCCAGTCTTCTACCTCCCCATCCTCCCAACCCCCCTCCCCTCTTCAGCAGACCCATTTCTCCATTTCCCTTCAGAAAATGGCAAGCCTCATAGGGAACATGGCATAACAAGATACAGAACTAGGCACAAACCCTCGTATCAAAGCTGGGCGAAACAATCCATTAAGAGGTTCCCAAGAGCAGACGTGAGTAAAAACACCCCAGCTCCCACTGTTAAGAGTCCCACAAAACATCAAGCTAAACCATTACACACATGCAGAGGACCTAGCACAGACCCATGCAGGCTCCATGATTGCCATTTCAGTCTCTGTGAGCCTCTGTGAGTTCTGCTTAGTTGACTCTGTGGACCATGTTCTCTTGATGTCCTCCACTCCTCTGGCTACTACAATTCTCCCCACTCCTTTCATGGTATCCCCAAGTTCCAAGGGGAGGGACCCTACAGAGATTGACAATTTGGGTTCTCTCTGCCAAATGTTTTACTGTGGGTCTCGGTATCTGCTCCCATCAGCTGCCTGAAAAAGCCTCTCTGATGACAATTGGGCTAGCCACCAATTTATGACTATATAAGAATATCATTAGGAATAAGGTTTTTTAATTTTATTCTTTTCCTATCATAGGCCTTTTGGCTATCCAGCCTTTGATTATCCAAGCAGTGTCTGTCAAAGGCCCCTTTTTGTGGTGTGAGCATCAAATTAGACTGGTCATGGGTTGGCCTCTCCCACAAGTTCTATGCCTCCATTGCCCAGGCACATCTTACAGGAGGGATAGGTTGTAGGTTGAAGGTTTTGTGGCTGGGTAATTTTTCAGTTCCACATTACAAACTTTGCCTGGTCACAGAGGATGACCTGTTCAGGATCCAAATACTCCATTACTAGGGCTTCCGTCGACCCAATGAGAAACCAGTAATTTCTATTTTACTAAGGTGTAATGGTATTGTGTTCAATTAGGAGAAAATTACTTTGAGCTATCATATCCTTACAGCTTAGACTTTCCGCCATCGCTGTCATCACAGACTACTTTGATGCAGTGTCCTATGGTGTGGGGTCTGAATTCTGTTACCAAGGCTTTGTATCAATGGTTGTTGATGGATTGCCCAAGATTGTTGTATGCGTAGCCCAGGAAAGCGGAAGCCAGAATCAGGACCAAGCAGAGAAAGGAACAACCTGTCCATGTGAGAGAGGTAGGGGGTTATCAGGGCAAAGTAGACATCCTACCAGAGAATGGCGGGACAAATCCACAGGAAGGGCGCCCAGGAGGGTGGAGAGCTGTGTAATAAACGATGATCTCCTGTGGGGTGTGGAGGCATTTATTGTGTTCTTTAAAAGAACAGAGACATGTTAATCATGTGGACTCTTCTTCCAGGGTCTTTTCTAACAGTTCAGCTCACCACTGAATGCAAATAAAGCCTGACACTCTTAATTCATTTTAGGAGAATTATTTGCTTTATGGCCCTTTGAGACAAACTGAATGTTGACCAGGGCTTCTGGATTTATCAACATGCCACTGGACTACTAACCTTCCTGACTTATGATAATAGGTCTGAAAACATGCGTCGCAGTGGCTTTCTAAAGCCAGATGGGACTGTTCAATGACTATTTGCCATCTGTCCCCTCTACTCTTCCATCTTTATCCTGTCTCAGTGGCTGGTGATACCCACCTGTGCAGTCCCCACACTCGTTGAATGCCAGAGAATCCAGCTGGACAGGGCATTGCCTTCTCCCCCTCATCCAGCTGGACAGGGCGTTGCCTTCTCCCCCTCATCCAGCTGGACAGGGCGTTGCCTTCTCCCCCTCCTTCTTAGTCTTGGCGACAACACTGGGGGTGTGATACATCGTCTTTGCAGGCATAGAACTAAACTATGAGGCTAAGGATGTGTGGCTCAGAGATAGACCACTGACTACCATGTGCAAGGCCCTGGATTTGATCCCCAGAATGGTCATGAAAAAATGAACAGCAAATTTCACATTGGCAAGTAGAACAGTTTCTAATGTTGGTAAGACCAGTAAGGTCTTAGGGAGCCTTGCCATGATACGATCAAACATGTGCTGGCCTAAAAACAGATGTGATCTTTTGGTAAACATGGGACTTTCCAAGCAGTAAATGTTTTATTTGTTTGTTTGTTTGTTTTTAAGATAGGGTTTCTCTGTGTAGCCCTGGCTGTCCTGGAACTCACTTTGTAGACGAGGCTGGCCTTGAACTCAGAGATCTGCCTGCCTCTGCCTCCCAAGTGCTGGGATTAAAGGCATGACCTCTATGCCCAGCTAAACCTTAAAGTTTTAATCTAAATAGCTTGGTCATATAAGGGAATGTAATGTATTTTCAACATCTTTGTATTTGTGGCAGCCAGACTTACATGATGTTTATTGCAATGTATGGTTTTTAATGGAATTCTCGATGATCAAGTATACTAGTGCTATACACCTAATAGCAAATAATCAAATAGACTCAACCGATCCTGGGGTGAGGGGAATCAGGATCAGCTTCAGTATTCAGAAATAGCTACAGTGAACCTTTTTGGTGGTTACCTACTTCCCATCTTATTTTTAAAAATAGTGTATTATGCATAATTACACACATAATTTAATCATGCAAATATAATTAGTGTATAATTTTAAATCAAATAAGTATGTTTAAAATAAGAATTAATGTTTGTGGAATGCCTTCCATTACCAGGCTTTGTTCTAGTATCAAAATGCATCCCCCAAAGTAAGATTGGATACAATGAGACATAATTTACGTCTCACAAAAGCCCCGTGAGATAGGAGCTTCCTCATCTTTCACCATTACACAGGCGAGCAAGCTGTTCACTAACTTTGTAAAAGCACATTGCTGCTACTTGGACGGTCCTAGTGTGTTCAAGTCTTCATTTTCATGCAATTACAATACAATGAATCATAGATATTTTTAAGGTATAAAATTTTAAGTATACTCTTAAGTATAGAATTCGTATGGATGAATTTTCTTTCTTTAAAACCTACACTGTATCTATTGCAATTGTCAGATAGGAAGGATGCAGGAGGGGAAACTGAGACCAGGAGGCTAACAGGCCATGAGTCCCCAAAACCTTCAGATTGGATGCCTCAAAGGGAGGGAGGTAAGAACGAGGCGAGGCTTTGTTTCTTTGTTTTTCTCTTTCTTAAAGAATAGAAGATTCTGTGTAGGAGAAGAAAGGAATGCAAAGGTTGTGACTTCTTTCTTCTTGGCCCATTTTTAACATCCCAGAATGTCTTGGGCAGAGAAGGAAGAGCGGGAAGACCTATCTGACTCCTTAGGACCCTGAAGATCCACAAGACCCACCGTGCTGCATGACCAGTCCTTGGGGCCAGCAGCCCGCTCCCATCCTCAAACACAGCCTGCTTTAAGAATCTATCCTCATACACAGCCTCTTTTAAGGGTCCTGGGCATGTATTAGGAATTTTTAAATTTATGGCAATCATAAATCACTTCTTTCACAAATATACATTTATACCTTGTTTTCAGAAAATGAAGAATATGAAAAAAATCCCACAATCTCAATGTTCACCAAAGGCTCTCTAATATAATACTTAAAGATGAAAATGTACTGGTTTGCCTCTAAAACACAATTCAAAAAAAAAATAGTTTATGTAGGAGGCTGGAGAGATGGCTCAGCAGTTATGAGCATTTGCTGATCTTCTAGAGGACACAAGTTTAGTTCCTAACTCACAACTACTTGTAACCCCAGGTATACATACACTCATGTACAAGTACACACACACACACACACACACACACACACAC
>JADRCD010178486.1:0-13751 GCA_019843815.1 Montemys delectorum
GTGTGTGTGTGTGTGTGTGTGTGTGTGTATTAGTTTGTGATGTGCAGGGATGAGTATGAGTGGCAGCAAACATGTGCAAGGAGTGACCATGTATGTTGGGGCATACATGTGCACATGACGACCATGTATGTGGGTAGGGGTGAATGTGCCTAGGGGGTGACTATGTATAGGGTGAACATGTTAGGGGTGAGCCTGTATAGGGGTAAGTATGTGTGTGCAAGGATGAATGTGGGGGTGAGCATGTAAGAATAATTCAAGTCTCATGGTCCTTCTTTATTTATAGTTGAGCCTGTCCTCACAGCTTCCAGAGTAAAAGACGCACAGACAGGTCATCTAACCACAGGGGTCGAGAGCACATTGATTGGAAAAGCACCTTCTTTCTGGCTCTAGTTAAGCTCACTTTGCCAGACAGAGATCTTAAGGTCTACCATCTGGTACCAGCACTGACCTTGGTGGTGAGATGGAGGTCTCAGTAGCTGAGCAACAGAGACTGCCTGTTGGAGAACAGGCTCTGTCCTGTGTCACATAAGCACCCAGAGACCAGAGGAAAACAGGCCTTTCCTCACAAACCAGAAACCATGGAGAAAAGATAGGGAGGCCGTTGTGAACATAAAAAGAGAAAGAGCTCTAAGAATATGTTCTGGTGAGGTGTGGGGGAAGGTGATACCTCGGCAGGCCCATGCTGAGGCATCCCCTCCCCCTGAGAGACCACACACACAGGCATAGTATAGAATAGAGTTTATTTAGGGCATGGGGAGGGGAGTTAAGAGGGTAGCAGAGACAGAGAAAGGCAGAGAGTAGGAGAAAGTAGAGAAGTAGGGGCCAGCCATGACCACGTGGAGAGAGGGGGGAAGGGAATGGGGAGAGAGGGGGAACAAAGGGGCAAGAGGCAAGGGAGAGAAGCAGGAGTAAGAGAGAGAGGAGGGGGCAAGCAGCCCTTTTTATAGGGCCAGGCCTACCTGGCTATTGCCAGGTAACCATGGGGAGGAACATACCTGGTTGCTGTCAGGTATCTGTGGGGGAAGTTTAGACAAAATACCAACATTCCCCCGTTTTAGTTTAGTTAAAAAATTAAAAATTAGAAAGAGGTGATGGACCAAAGAGAACTGTTGGCTAGTGGACTCTGTCATTTTTAAAATAATATATAACTGGTATATAACTGCTAGATTTTTGTTTATTTCTCAGACTTCTGGCTACATTGACAGCTAGAAGAAAGCTTTCACAGATATAATCTCCTTACCTACACTATGTTTCCATTAATTAAATACTTCATATTTCTTCTTCTTGCTATGCTACTGTCCTAATATTGAATTCCTATAGATTTGCCTAACTCTAATGAAACATTCCGCTATATGATCCAACTTTTTAATCTTGTTTCTTCTGCTCCACAAAAAGCTCATCTTAAAGACTGCTATGTTGCTAATTCATGTTATCTCTTTTATAAACTTATAAGCTACAGAAAATACCTCTCATGAACCAAATAGACTCCATCCAGATAAGTACATCTGCCTAAAGTTCCCACTTTAGGGGAATTTTATCTACCTATTCCAGAGGGTGGGATTCCTCTGGGTTTCAATTGTACATCCTAAAAAGAAATTTTTTTCTTTATCCCAAACGTACTTAATCTTATTTTCTACCTATAATAATGTGTACATCTTGTCAAGTCCAGTTGCTTTCTACACCCAGGACAGCTCCAGAGAAGCAACCTCCAGGTGCTCCATCTCCTGTCACAGTCACAGACACTCCTACTGGACCTGTTCCTTCTGACCTACTCTCAGATGGCTCCACAGGCCCTGGACAGCAAGGAAGCAGCCAACTCTCCTAAGACTGGACAAATTTCCCCCAACCCATTCCTCTAGGTTTGCCAGAGACACATTGCCCCAATATCAGCATGAAGCAGCCAGGTATCACCTCTTTCTAATTTTTTTTCTTTTTTAACTAAACCAAAATGGGGGAATGTTGGTATTCTGTATGGACTCCACCCCCACAGTTACCTGGCAACAGCCAGGTATGCTCCTCCCCATGGTTACCTGGCAATAGCCAGGTAGGCCTGGCCCTATAAAAGGGGTTGCTTGCCCCCTCTTTTTCTCTTACTCCTGCTCCTCTCCCTTGCCTCTTGCCCCTTTGCTCCCCATCTCTCCCCATTCCCTTACCCCCTCTCTCCACGTGGTCATGGCCTGCCCCTACTTCTCTATTTCTCTACTCTCCTTTTCTCTGCCTTTCTCTACCACTGCTACTCTCTTAACTCCCCTCCCCATGCCCTAAATAAACTCTATTCTACACTATACCCGTGTGTGTGTGTGTGTGTGTGTGTGTGTGTGTATGTGTGTGTGTTTCCTCAGGGGGAAGGGATGCCTCAGCATGGGCCCGCTGAGGCACCCCCTCACCCCATACCCCGCCGGAACATATTCTTATAGCTCTTTCTGTTTTATGATCACCACAGAGGCCAGGGATGAATTCTTTATTTTTGGAAAATATTGGCAGCACTGTCTTCCTCAGCTAAGGGCACTCTTCCAGAGGAAATGTGTGGACCTGCCATACACCGGGGCTGAGCTGACCCAAGGGCATGCTTTCAAGTGCAGCCACAATCACACTGCCCTATGCAGTAGATGATTCCATGGAGCCTGCAGTACACATCCCTGGCAGCTGCAGAGAGAGATCGCTCACCTCCCTAGAAAGCCAGGCGAGCTTCAGAGCATCCAAGGCAGGAGTCTCTGGCTTGCCTGACCTGGTATTTCCTGCAGGAATTCTCTTTGTTGAGGCCTGTATGGTGTCTGGGCTGACCCCTTCCTCTCTGCGATTGCTCATAGCTGAGCTTCACAAGCAGCCGACAACAGCAGAGATGCAGGAGGATGTTCATGGCCAGTCTTACTACAGGTGGCTCTGAGTTCCCGCAAGTGAACTTATGGATCAGTGTGACCCCTATTTTCTCTAGCTCTCAGCTCCTCCTTGGCTTATCAGGGTCAGCACTTAGACTTCAGGGAAGCCCCAAGTTTACCACTAGGCTCTTCTCTGGTCCACTGCAGGCTCCCCTACCCTGAACCTCTTCCCAGGTGCTTGCTCTCCACTGACTATAGGTAGAAGCCATTCTCTCTATCTGTCCAGTTGCATCCCACAGTTGAGCCATTCCTTCATCAGAAGCCACCTCACAGACTACTCCCTCCATAGCTGCATCTAGCTGCCCTGGCTTTATGACACTTTCAAGGCCCTGCCTTTTACATGTCCTTCTCTTCTGCCTCTGTGTTTTCGTCCTTCAGGCCTAATAAATCAATGCCCCCTATATAAGGTCATCTAAAATGAATTCCCTTTTTTCTAGCCTCACCTCAGAGACTCCAGTCCCTATGGAGGCCATGGAGGTGCTCAGAGTCCATCGGACGACCCTCAGGGGACTGCTGGATGATTTGTAAGCCATCCTATCTGATTCACCAGTCCCTCAGCCTGTCACTCACCTGCTGTGTCCTCAGAGCGTCCAGCTCCCTCTCCAGCCAGGTCCGTAAC
This sequence comes from Montemys delectorum, assembly GCA_019843815.1. Classification (NCBI taxonomy): domain Eukaryota; kingdom Metazoa; phylum Chordata; class Mammalia; order Rodentia; family Muridae; genus Montemys; species Montemys delectorum. Next base: position 3,499 of record JADRCD010178486.1, read on the forward strand.
CTGCGCTCCATCTGCCCTCGCTTCTCGCACGCCGACTGCAGCTGGGTCAGGGCCTGCTGCAGCTTCTCCACCTTCTCCACATAGGCTTGCTTCTCTCGTAACTGAGGGAGACAGTGAAACCACGCAGAGTGGACACCACTGACTACTGCAGCTGGGCTGGGAGACAAGCTGGAGACCCCAGCTGAGCTGCAGGTGTGCACCACCCCTCCCCATCCTGCAGGAGCCCATGGCAAGTACAGCAAGGTGGCCAGGAGGCTGGGAGTGGGAGGCCCTCTGCTGTGCCTGCACTGGGTCATGTGAACACCGCTCTGCTCTCTGACTCATTACTGGTTTATAATTATACCACTTGCAGTCATTGGAAAGGAGATTAATAGAAAGCTTTTAGTGTATCGAAATGCCTAGTCTCTAAAGTATAATAAAAAAATCCTAAAAGTTATTTGCATTATTACAACCATATCTATTTACTTATGTATACATAGATCCATGAAAAAAAGAGAAAGGAAAATCTTTAGAAGTATTTGTCGTGTTTATGGTAGAATAGCCATTTCTGCAAGAACAACAAGAAATTTATTACTTTCTGAATTTTCTCTACTAAAAATTGTGCCTATAAAAAGCAATATATGATAAATGTAATTAATAAAAAAAACACATATGTAACACATATGCTACACTTATTTCTATACTAGAGGAATTAAGTTGATCTCCATGATTTGGATATATGTATGCACACATGTGCACTCATTTGTATATTTTCTGGTGAACAAAGAGATAATCTCACTTCAGCAGTTTCTGGAGTGACTTTCTCCTCTGTGGTTAAGGAGCTTCCTGAGGGGACAGGAAGGACAGAGGGAGCACCTGAGGTGATGACTAAGGAAGTAGAAGCAAATGTTAAATGATTACATAAACATACCATCAGGTATGGATTTAGGGTCATGACCCACAGTGCCAAACCCTAGCCCTGAGTACTTGGGGCTCTGTCTGCTCTGGGAGTCTGGCTCACATGCATAAATCCAGGTGTTTTTCTTGCTTCCTGGGAATCAACTGGGGCTAAAAAACCAAGTCAAGACATTTCCTGGATCTGGTGCTCTGCAAGAAGACACCGGATGCCGTTTTCCTGTCTCTTTGCACCTGGAAGAACAGATAGGTGCCATACTAGTGACTAAGCAGTGTGCTGAAACACTGTCACACAGCAGCCTGCTGCGACACGCCCAGCCGTGCAGCCTGCTGCTGTGGGAGGCTTCTGGCTGTCCATCAGCTCTGCCACGAGCCATGCCTACTTCTGCTCACACTACCAGAGCCACAGACAGAGACAGACACAATAAGACAGAGGCCTTCTGATTGTTCCAGGAAGCGACAGTTGTACCTGACTGTTGGATGATTTTCTCTCAGGGTGCTTTTGATTGTTTACATGAGCAGGCTTTTGAGTAGAACCTGTCTACTAGGCAGGTTCCTGAGCTTAGCAGTCTCACTGGAGCAAATGCATCATAAGAGCTGCCAGACATTCTTATGCAGTGCCCTGAGTATGACAGCCACCATGAAATGTGTGTGTCTATGTCCCTGCTGGTCAGAGTGAGCAGTGTGTCTCCAACGCATGGGCCAGTGCCAGCACCCGGCAGGCTCTCCATGTGGAATGTTAAGTGAAGCAGCAGTATCCCTGAGCATCTACGAGATCCTTGAATGTGTGGAGCCATCCTTGTGTGTTTCAGCCCTAAGGCTGGCAAGGAGCATTTCCCAGTGAGGGTGATTCATGACAGCCACTCCACTAGCTGGCGTTTTCAGAGTACCACTGCACCAGACATTCTGCTCTGTAAGTGCATCACCATCTAATCCTCCTGAGGGCAATAAGGAGCAACATTCCTACTCTACTTCTACATGGAGGATGAGAAAGCTGAAGACGACGACGAGGCCAAATGACTTGGTCACAGTCACGCAGCTGGTGTGCTGGGAAGCTTGTGGGTCACACTGGCCTGGCTCTACAACCCTGTAGTGACAGCCATGGTAAACTAGTGCAAGGCAAGTATTTTTAAGACCCTGGGACCAAATCAAAACCCTTCCAAAGAAACCTGATAAGAACAGGGAGTGCAGGGCTGGAGAGATGGCTCAGTGGTTAAGGGCACTGACTGTTCTTCCCGAGAACCTGAGTTCAATTCCCAGCATCCACCTGGCAGCTCATAGCTGTCTGTGACTCAGAGTCCTTTTGCAGGTGCATAAAATAAATTTAAATTTTAAAACAATGAAAGAACAGGGAGTGGGAGTAAAGCCAAGTACCTGAGTCATCCAGCTAAACACAGCCAAATACAAGGAAGGCCAAGAAAAGACCATGACAGGGCTTAGGAATTAGTGACAGGAACCATGATGGTGACCAGTCTCATCAAGGGCCCATAAATGACTTTCATTTCCATAAGGAATATTAAAACCAAACAAAAGGGCTGGCACAATGGCTCAGTCCACTGTGTGAGCTCGCTGTGTGAGCCTGCTGTGTGAGCCTGCCAACCTGAGTTCAGCCCTGGAAACCACACAAAAGCTGTCCCTTGAGCTCCACATGCATGGTGTGACATGTATGCTCTGCCCCCATGCATGCACAATAATAATACACTTTAAAAGGAAACAATAAAAGTCACCTTTTAAAGAACCTTGCTTAGCTTCCTTAGCTCCATGCACAGAGAGGGGCCTCAAGAAGTGGTTTCACTGAGAACAAGGGGCATCCAGGGGCATCCAGGCCGCCCTGGCTCAGAGCAGACCTCCTGTCTGCAAGGTCAAGGGGCATTTTCTATGACAAGGCAGATGCTCTTGGCTGCCACTCAGGATTCTCCTGCTAGTACTAGCATTTGAGCTTTTACACAAGACTTGCGGGGATAAAATACACCCGAGGGGCACGGCCCTTGCTGCTTTCTGTGCCAAGTGCCAGGTTAAGTTGTGATGTGTTCTCTTGCTGTCCTCCAGATTCCCTGGCATCTACTTGCCAAGATGATGTCTGCTTAGATTGCCCCATCCCAGACATATCAGGTATCTGTACAGGGAGTGACAAGGTGAGAGCACAGCCCTGAGGGTAACACCTGTCCCCCTCCTCGGCTTAGCTTACAGCTCAGATTCCCCACCTTGAGCCCTATACACGGTTCTTCTGATTCATCTCTTGGGGTTAAAGGGACAGTCAATGCAACTACAAAGGAAAGCTAGAAAGTTGGCTTCATCATAAACTTCTATATGAGCATTTCTGGGGTCGGGCATATGGGCACAGCACAGTCAACCAGTAAATGAAAGTGGGTCAGTTGAGTACCACTGCACATGTCCTTTGCCTTAGAATCGGAAGCCCAAAGATGGGTCACAGCAACTCTTCTTTACAGAGCCCAGTGGCTTCTGGTTGAGCCAATCATTTGCAGCACTGAGCACCTGCCTACCAACAGGGCAGGCTGTGGGCTCTTGGGCTATGTTATTAATACCTGTCTCTCAGATTCTGTCTGGTTCCATGATGGATAAACATTTTATTCATTTGCATCTGGGTTGTTTCCCACAATTCTCCCTTGACTCAGCAACTTGGAAGTGACTCTGAGAGTAGCTGGGTCAGGAGCCACACAGGAGTCATCTGGGCTCTACTTCTCCCCCATGCTGGTCTCACCTCTTCTTCCAGCTTGATCACTCTGGCCTGGGCATTGCTCAAAGCCTGGTCCAGGATCTCGATATGCCTCCGATGGTCCTCACTCGCCGTCCGCACTGCTGCCAACTCCATTTCCAACTTCTCCTTTTCCTTCAAGAATTCTTTGTCTGGAAGGGAGAAAAAACACAGCTAGCTCCATCAGGAAGTGCTAGGCCTGGGGCTCACTGCCAGGCTACATCTGGCAATGGACTGAAGATAAAACTGCATATAGCAGAGAGATGCTGCTGCTGCTGCTTGGCAACAATGGAGGATGAGTGACATGAGAACTGTCTCAAGCCCACCTTAACTCTGCTCAGGACATGCTTCCAGAGATGAGGTACTGGATCATCTCTCAGTGGGAGAGCATGGTCTAAGCATGCACAAGGTCCTAAGATTGATCCCAGCACAGCAAGAAGGAAGTGGGAGATACACACAGGAGCCAATAGCCCCCAAATTCTATTGGACTCACTTTTCTACAACACTGACTTTAATACTCACAACTAAGTTTTGTATGATTTCATTTTATGTTCCCAACCTCCCCTGCTTGCATCGTCCAAGCCTCAGATGAAAGAGCAGGCACCCGTTGCAATAGTATTAAAATTCCCATTCAGAGAACAGTAAAACAAGGTCCCAAGAGAGGGGCTCTTTCACTGCAGCACGACATGGGAGCTCTAGGCTCCAGCCTGACCGCCTTCTCCTATGAAGGGCCCCAGATTTTCCTCTAGTCCTGTCTAGATGGATAGGAACTTCAGCTTTAGGAAAGCTGTTCTCCCGTTCAACAAAAGATGATCACATGCCTTTGCAGGTGGGACTGTGACTAAACCACCTCTCCCCCTTCCTGATCAGCCTTTCAATGAACAGGAAAGTCTGCAGTGTGACAGGACAAGTGCTTCTTATGGAAAATATGTTTCTTGTTGCAAAAGCAGTATGTTCTTCATTTTACACATGCACTATATAGATAAGCTTTCTACAGTATGAAAAATGCTTGAAAGGAATTTGTCATGTGAGAATAAGGGAGGCACACTGGGTGGTGCAGGCCTATAATCCCAGATACGCAGGAAGCTGAAGGCCTGACTGGGTTACGGTGACTTCAAAGCTAACCTGGACAACTTGGTAAAGTTCTGACTCAAGAGAAAAAGTCAAAGGCTGGCTAGAGGTTTAGCTTGGCCTAGATTCAGTCCTCACTATAACCAAAAATAAGGAAGGGATTGGTTAAACCATTAAATCCTACAGGAGAATCCCATGAAGCCACTCAAACAAGCCTTCATGACTGATGTGCAGGTTACTTTATCATCAACTTTACAGAGCCAGGGCTACCTGGGGGAGGGCTGCCAAGAAAAGGCTCCAGCACACCAGCCACTAAGCAGGTTTATAGGGTATTTCCTTAATTAATTGATAACTGATGTAGCAGGGACCAGCCAAGTGTAGGCAGTGCCATCCCTGGGCAGGTGGTCCTGGGTTATAAAAAAGCAGGGGGAGCAAGCCGGAGGGAGCAAGCCAGTGAGAAGCATCCTCCTTGGCCCCTTGCTTCAGTTCCTGCCTCCAGGTTCCAGCCCTGATTTCCCCTGTTCCCCTGTAGGCCAAATAAATCTGTTTCTTTTCCCAAGGTGCTGTTGGTCAACAACAAAAAGGTAATCGACACAACCACACACACACAATCATATTTATAGAAAGGAGACGTGCAGCTCCAGCACAAGCTTCAGCAGAACTGGATTCACACCACCTGAGCACTCTTACCAATCCTCCCAGCCACACACGTGGAAATGAGAGCCAGGCCTGGAAGCTACACCAGCATGTTGCTGTGGGTGCATTCATTCAGTGAATGTTTCTTCCCATGGGCAATCATTCATGCATGTAACCAAAAAAATAGCTCTCGGGCACTGCAGACCAGCACCTTGAGCAGAGAAGCAATTGAAAGAGCATCTCACTGAAGGAGCAGAAAACACATGTTTGAATGTGAGGCATGGTGATGAAAAGGAGAGGCCGGCAGGCCACCTAGGAACTGAGCGCACTTAGCACTGTGGCTAAGGAGAGCAAAGGGCAGGGCCAAAGGTCATGAGGCCCACTGCCAGCTGAGTCAGAACAGGATCCCAGGGTGCCCGGCACTCTTGCAACAGCAAGTTATGTCAATAGGGCCATCTGGTGTGATTTATAAACAGATACAGTGAGGGTCAACTGTGATGTCGCCTCTCAGACCCTCCATCCCATCCGAGAAACAATGGATGGATTTTTGCAGGACCATTCTGAGGGTTAAAAACAACCATGGAAGATGCTAGTTTTGGTATCCAGTGCTTAACAGACTTTTGATTACCTAATGACAAACGTTAATAAATATTCCTGGAGACTTACTGTGTCCCAGACCCCAGGCCTGGTGCTTCACACCAGTGGCTCCTTCATCTTCCTGACAGCCAGCTGACAAGCGAGGAAACTGGAGCAAATAGTTTCAATATGGTGTCTGGCAGTGCCACATACACCCTTGCTCCAGGAAAGCAGAACCAGGATTTTGAGCACTCTAGGCAAGCACGTGCTATACTAACTCTACCTATAACCCAGCCGTCACGTCCTTGCTGATGCTTCTGCCACTGCTGCCTCCTGCCTCCCTGCCTCCTCTCCTCTCCTTTCTCTTTCCCACCATGGCAGGAAGTGAGGTTAGTAAACTATGATCTGTCTATGGCCTGTTCTTTTTCTAAACAAGTTTTACTGGAGCATGGCTCCATCCATTTGTTCTGGAACCGTCTGTGAGTGCTTTGGGGCTCGAGCTGCCAAGCTGAGCACTTGTTGCTTCAGAGCCTGAGCTCCATACCACCCATCCTTCAACAGAGAGAGTGTGCTTGTCATGGCCTAGAACACAAGTGTTCACAGTACATAGCATCTAGCTACTAGTTTAAATGAAAGTCATGGCCGCCGTCTCACTGGGAACTGAGTAAATGTTTACCGCGTGCCTCTAAGTGGCAGGTTCTGGAAACACAGCCAAGCAGGGGTATAATGGTGGGGATGGCAGATCAGACCTACACTTTTACAGAGCAGACTGGGCAGTGCGGAGACTGAGATGGTTATATAAGCCATTACTAATTTATCTTGTGATGAGTGTGGGCAGTAGGAAGATTGGGCACATGCATGGAATGTGTACCAGGAACGGCCAACTCCCTCACAAGGCATCCCTGAGAAGCTGCCCTCTCAGCCGAGGCTTGCTTCCCTAAGAAACCGCCATGTGAGTTGAAGCTGGCAGGCTTCCTGTATTTGTGAGGGCTCCCTGAGGCCACATGAAGCTGAAATGGTGATCAGTTTCCTCTATCCATCTAGCTCACTATACAGTGGAAGGAATTTGGCTGGAGAGATGGCTCAGCGGCTATTCCAGCCTTCCTGAGTTCAATTCCCAGCTACACATGGTGGCTCACAACTATCTATAATGAAATCTGATGTCCTCTTCTGGTGTGTCTGAAGACAGCTGCAGTGTACTCATATGAATAAAATAAATCTTTTTTAAAAAGTTCTGAGAGTTTTAATAACTGAGAAGTTGTAACTAAGATTGGTAGATATTCCCAGGCGATGTGCTTTGTGGTAAGCTGCCTTTAGCAGGTGAGAGGAGAGAGGTGGGGTGTAGATAGATAGATAGATAGATAGATAGATAGATAGATAGATAGATAATAGAAAGAAAGAAAGAAAGAAAGAAAGAAAGAAAGAAAGAAAGAAAGAAAGAAAGAAAGAAAGAAAGAAAGAAAGGAAGGAAGGAAGAAAGGAAGTAGGGACCTCAATTAACCCAAAGGACAAAGAAGGCTCAGTGTCACGCAGCCAATGGCCTACAGTCTTGTTCTTCAGTAACAATTTGGCTTTGACATTGTCATCTTACAATCTGTAAAAATTTAGAAAAACACAAAGACAAAAACCATAAAACAAAGCTCTGAATTCTTCTTGTGACAGTCATTAGGGGACAGGAAGGGGGTTTCTCAAAAATCCTCAAACTCCTGTGCACTGAATCTCTGCAGACACAGCAAGTTTCATGACTAAACAGAACCTAGCAGACTTGTGCAGTTCCCACCCTGACCTTCAGAACTTTAGAACTATGCAGAACAGAGTTCAGTTTCTAGGTGTTTTGTTTTGTTTTGTTTTTGATGTGTGTGTGTCCATGTCTGTGTGTCTCTTTGGGCTTATACATTTTACATCATGGATGACAGCAAGCAAAAACCACAAAGCTTCTTACTATATATTGTGTTTTACCCTCTTTTTTACATCAGCCCAAGGTGGTTGTCAGCCCTACACTCCAGCCCTTATTCTCGGCACATGTATCCAAGTGTCATGACTAATGTTAGGCTATCTTGCCTTTCTCTGAACCAACTGCTAGGTCTCAAAGGACTCGTCTGCAGAAGATGCTGCTCCTTGGATGGGTGACATTGAGGTTATGATGACTAAGGTTTGATGACCTTTGTTCTCTTTTGTTCTAATACTGGAGTTTCTGAGAGGACACTCAATTAGCAGAACGTGTTAATAAGTAGGCAGAGATGCAGTAGTCCATGTCTGTCATTCTGATTCCACACCCTGAATGAAAGCCTGGTGGCGTACACCTCCCATCCAGCCTGCTGCACATCTCTGCATCTTTCATTACAGCTGTTCAAGAGGCTACGGATGCAAGGGAAGACTCCACAGCTCAACTTTAACTCATTCTCCGACCCCAACTTATACTTCCTGTATTTTATTAATAAGGGTGACTGTCTGCCATGGTTTGAACAGGAATTGAACACTTGGTTGTGCTATTTGGGGACATCATAGAACCTTCAGGAGATAGGACCTCGGTGGAGAAAGTTGGTCACTCAATGGTGGTCCTTGAGGTTTGTATCCAAGTCCTGTTTCCAGACAACCCGAATGCAACCAGTCACGTCATGTTCTTGCCACTATGCCTTGCCAGCCATAATGGACTTTATTCCCTCAAACTTGGGCCAAAAATAAACCCCTCTTCCAGCAAATTGTCTCTTGTCATGTATTTGGCCACAGCAATGGGAAAAGTATGTAACGCACTACCATCTAGTTGCTCTGGTCATAGCCACACCGTACCCTACTAGCCAACTGCCCACCAACCCCTACTTATCTATCACTTGTTTCCTTGGTCCTAGTCTCTGTTACTGACTTCTGTCTCAGTAGAAAACACTAAAGTGCCTCTATATTACAATGTCTTTTATCTCTGGTTCAAGGTTAGTCCCTCATCAATTTGCTATCTACTCTGTCTACCTAGTTGGCTTTCAAAACATCAGATGAACAGTGGAATCACACTCATCTTTGAAGATGTACTGTTGAATAGTGTTTTAAACTTAGACTCATGCTTAACATGACATAAAACTAAAGAGCAAATCAATACATGACTTAAGACCTAGAAAGTGTTAAGTGCAGTTACTTGAAAAATCTATAGGTAACAAAAACCATAATCAGCCAGGCAGTGGTGGCAAATGCCTTTAATCCCAGCACTCAGAGGCAGAGGCAGGTGGATCTCTGAGTTTGAGGCCAGCCTGGTCTACAGGGTGAGTTCCAGAACAGCCAGGGATACACAGAGAAATGCTGTCTTGAAAAACAAAAACAAAACAAAAAAACAAAACAAAACAAAAAAGTGAACAAAACCCATAATCAATCACCATACACTGTAAAAGCTTCTCTGATGAGGGTTGTGATGAACTGATCTATGGATACAACAGTTGCCATTAGGAGCCATGTTGTTGCACTGTTCTTTTAGCAGAATAATAGTAACAGGCCTCCCCTAGGGTCTGTTACCTGTCTAAACACAGGTTCTTGGCCTCACTGACAATGTCCGGTGTGCACTCCACTTTGTGGAGTGGGTCTTAGAGTGGTTGGTTGCTCTTACCACATTTATGCCATTATTGCATCTGTGGACATGTCTTTATAGGCAGGTTGCTATTGTAGCTTGCAGTTTCCCAGCTGGGTGAGACCAAAATATTTTTACTTCATTAACATGCTGTATTAGATACCTTGCTATCGTTATCATAAAATACCTCGACCAAGGCAACTAGAGAATAGAGAGTTTATGATGATTCAAGAGGGAGAAGAGTACATTTTGGTCAGAATTGTGGCAGCAGGAGACAGGCATGGCAGCAGGACGAGCTGGCAGCTCACATCTCAAATTATAAGCAGGAAGCTGAGAGAGCCAATCTAAAATGGCGAAAGTCTTTCAACTCTCAAAGGCTGCTTCTAGTGACATACATCCTCCAACAAGGCCGCATACTCTCTAAGTCTTCAATACACTGTCATTAGCTGAGGACCACTTAAGGATCAAGTTCCTGAGACTGGGGGACAAGTCATTCAAGTCCGCACACATGCATGATACCTTCCAGCACTGCAGACACTAGCAAGTACAAACACTGGGGAATATCTGCACTGTAACTGGGGGGCATGCTAATTTTCTCAATAGTCAAAAGGTTGTCAGGTTTCACTAAGGAAAACGTCCTATGTAAATATGGAATAACATCCTGAATCTATTATCCATTTGCTCTCCCACCAGAAGAGCAAAACATTTTGAATCCTGATAATGCTGAAGGTGTGCCATGAAGACCTCATTTGGGAAGGTTGGCTAGGGAGCACCATTATCAGTTAGGGAGCACCATTATCAGTTAGGGAG